>JAYMTF010000365.1:0-38316 GCA_036897485.1 Pelargonium nanum
TCTAGAGGTTGCTCTTCAAGGGCAGTCTCCTTCAAGTGGTTTGCCACATCGTAGCCCTATGGTTTTCACCACGTTAGTTCTCATGCTTTATTTAGTTTGCTCTAGTTGGTTAGTTTCTTTTATGTTCCTTTCATTCTGTATGCCTTTTTGGCCTTTTTGGTTTTAATGAGAAGTTCTAGGTTCCTTTAAAAAAAAACTTATTATGGATCAAGCTCCTTAAAAAAAACTCATTATGGATTAAGCGATTTCAACTCAATTATGTAAAAGAATTGAGTTCTCCGAAAATTAGAAATCTTACCGGCTCTTTCTTTTCCTCCGTAGTCCTTCATCCAAGTTTTTCTTTCAAAACATTGTCGATCTTTTTCTCAACAGTCACTCAATCTCTTTTTTTTCTTATATTAATACATATTGAATAAACACTGATTTAGCACATCTAATCTGATTAATTTTGTTTTTACGCTAATTTCATCATCATTACTAACTCCCCTCTTACTTGATTCAGTTATAGACGTCTCGTTATCATTTCTATCTTTACTATATACTTTTATATTTACTACACATAGATGGATACTTTCATATTTTCTGTTTTGAATCATATTATAATATTTCTACTGAATTAAGTAAGTGGATTGAATTACTCGACAAGAACACATTTAAGTTGAACCAAATTTTGTGTTGTGTTTGTATCGAATCACGGGTCGTGAAATGCGGGCGGTTCGGATCCAAATTTGTTATATCTTGAATGTATGTATATCATTGTAGAAATGAATTGTGTGTATTACATTAGGATTTCACATAACAAGAACACAGCAAATCCACCTTACATGTAATTTCCAAATGATCATAAACTTTGTAACAAAATGTTCTATGAAAGTACACTGCAACAAGTGATTTTTTTCTCCTAAAGAAACTGTTATCTCTTCGTAAACATCGAAAGAGAAACTCGAGCAAAACTCGAACATGAACAACGTTAGTCGTTTCTGATCTTACCGGCTTTTCTTGCAGTAAATTATCAGTATTCATCCAAGTACGTAAACAATGGCGCGTCCTCTTTCTTGGACTTGCGCCGGCTAAGCAACGCCTTGAGAAGCCGTTTGCTCTTGCTCGGGTATTGTTCGAGTTCTTTGTTGTATTCCCGATCAGCATGTAATCGCATCGAAGCTGACTTTCGAGGCTCTGAAGGGTACTGATTACAAAAACAAAACAAGGTTCGGAATTTAGGTTATGATTTGCAAATTGATTCGTTCTTGCAGAAAAGAAGGTAGCGTTTGGATTAAGAATTTGAAATCGGATTGAGAGTAAAAAATAGTCATTTTCATGAATAAAACGCTGTGATACTAACATGAAGAATGAGAATTTGATTCACATTCCCAAACAAAAATTATAATCGTTTTGAGCTTACTCGTTTTCTTGCACCCGAAGGGTTTGGAGTGGTAGGTCTACTCGGGTTTGGGGTCGTTGGCCTGCTTGAGTTCGGCGTGACAGACCTTGTTGACAAGGATCCCGAGCGTAAAAGTGGGAACCGGTATGGTGAAACTGACCTCTTCTCTGCTTTCGCCATCCGAAACAACATAAATCAATCAATTAAGAAAATAGTAACAAAAACAAGCTAACATCTTTGCGAGTTAGGGTCGAGTCTGGTATGCCAAAGGAAGAGTGTGTATCAGGTCAGGCAATCGCACTCAAACTGCACATTTTCTACGTAAAACTCGCACCCATTACGGATTGGGTTTGAGTTAGCTATTTTCAACCCGACTCAAGACCTTGATTGTCAACTATACTTTCAAGAAACGACATGATTCGTCTTGCAAACATACCTTGTTCCTTTTTGGGCATAGTGGAGGTAAAAGAAAAGGTTCCCGGACGTTGAGAAGTTCGTGGGGAAGGAGACGGAGATCGTCCTCGGCTGCAAGAGACGTAATTTAGAATTGCCCGTTACATATAGACCGTAAGGTAGCGTTTGGATTAAGACTTGTTGGTCATTCACATTCTCATTTCAAAGTTTTTAATCCAAACGCTGCCTAAACTCGTCTTGCCAGTATGATACAGAGTTTGGCGGTCAAATTTACCTAACCGGTGCCGAAGGCGTTTCTACAATTGTAGCTCGAACAGCTTCAAATTCAGAAAAAGAATAAAAAGAACAATCAAATCATCACATCATACAGTAAAAAAGTGAATGTGTAAGAAATAAAAATGTGTGTTAAACATATACCGTTCCTAAATTGATACCAATCATCTTCGTCATCTAAGCTGCAACCTTGGTATTTAGATTTGGACCGGTTGGCACCAACCATGGTTTCTCCAACTGAATACAAATTTGACAAAAGTAAAATCTTAAATCTCCACGACACCAAAGGCAAAGAAAACGATTCACGACTTCAAGGATGCTTATTTTACGTTTTTACCTGGCAAAATGTACCGCTTATGGTACTTAGGAGTATCGATCACCGACGACTGTTGGGAAATGCCCTCGTGATCAATGAACTGTTGGCACGCTCGTAGTCTCTATCATAGCACATCAATTTTACGAAGAATATTAATAGGAACTAAATGTATTGAAGTAAAGTATAATTCAACTATATTGTTATGTTCGTTAAGTCACGTAACTGAGGTCACTAGTACAAGAGCATTCAACAACTTTGGGTTTTACGGCTATACAAGAGAAAAATCACAAGAGTAATGAAATCGAAACCGATAGTCATTGTTGGCCAAGAGTCACAAGAACTCGGTAGTTGGGTCATTTCACACAATATCTCAAAACGACACTTCTTTACTACCTATGTTTCAAAATAAGTGTCATTTAACAATTTCAACAACAAAATGCATGTGAATATCCAATAATACCCTTTCATCATTATGAGCATTAAAACAAGATTAAATGATCGGGAAAATAGAAGACAACTAATAATGAATGGAACCCGTATCTGTATAAATTATGAGATTTACCTACTTTGCACTATATAAAGGCAGAATTAAAATTACATCCACCGAATTTAAGACTCATAAATACGTATTGTTCAAGACTTTAAATTCTAAGTTCGTAGTAGGTTCATAAATGTCGTTCCTAATTACTCCTAGCAAATAAGTTATGACCAAACAATGAAAATTTCAAGCAAACCTGTTGAATACATGATACTCGGAACTCGGTTCCCGACACTTCATCGACTTTTGCATCCAATAGATCGTTAACCTTATATGTCACCGAACCCAAATGGTCCACAGTATTTACAAGCGCCTTGATGGCATAATCTTTCAATGTTTCTATCACTCTGCACAAACAATAATCGGAAGTGAACACAACGAAATACCAATGTCACCGACTCATCGGTTAATAATATTAATATACAGAATAACTCACATCTGTTTTTGGTCGTCGTTGGTGTAAGATAACTCGAAATACTCGGCCGCGGAGTACAATTGAGCTCGAAGATTCTTCAAATCCTTCAATAAGAAAAAACCGTGATGAAAACAGATTAGAACGTTTAATTTTGAATACAAAATGCAACTTGCATTTATGAACTCGACGTGTTAAAAATATCATGAATTATATAAGCCTTTAAATTCGCATTTACAATACTCTGTTTCCTTGCATTTGCGCTTGCAATGCTGAACAATAAACCGAACGACCAAATATGTGATACCAAACATGAATTCACAACCCTCCGGTTTTGAACAATGAGTTAGGGTTTTCCATTTGCAACGCCTCATATGAAGGTTGTGTTTACAAGAATTCATTTACGCTCGCAACGGTTAGCAGTAAATCTAATGATCAACTTTATGAGAACAAACATGAATTCACTCACAACCCTACAATGAGTTAATGTTTTCCATTTGCACCACCTCAAATAAGGGTTGTATTTACAAGACTCAATCTACACTTGCAATGCTTAACAATAAACATTATGGATCGACTTTACGATACAAAACATGGATTCACCGAATCGCTAACTATATGATTCGAAACATGAAGTCTCTCACAATCGTACGATTTTTAACAAAGAGGTAAGGTTTTCAATTTTCAGTGCCCCAACCTAGAAATTGTTATGGAATTTCAAACCCAAAAAACATCAAAGAATAGATACTGATTCACACCTTGAGGCTATCGGCGAATAGTAAGCTCTGATGCATAGAAATTTCATCATAATTCGATGCTTCTCGAGACATTGACAGCGGAGAAGATGCAGTCATGGTCCCCATCAAAAAGAAGAACTGAACTCAATCTTCCTTACCCTGCAACATTAATCCAAATTGCTACCGAATCAAAATTCATCCAAGAAAACTAAAATTCCCCCAAAAGAATTGCTTCCTGTTCTCTGATACAGCCCATTTCAATTTCAATAACCTAAAATCAAAAACCCAATTCCAATTCAACCATGAAAATGTGAAACTGAAATAGCCCGAAGAGTATAAATGACAACAATTATAGGGTTAGAGAGCTGAGAGTCTTCAATAACAAGGCATAACAACAAACAACTAATGCAATAGACATACCAACAAGAAAATCAACAAACAGCCCACAAACCAAAATCAACAAATGCATTAAACTAAACACCCAAACCTTGTACTTCCACAGACAAAAAGAATTTTTAAACATTTTTTTTTCTGAAACTTCACCAACACTACTAAGAAGAGACACAAAGTAAATGGCATCCTAATCCTCTATAACCTGAAAAGCTGTAAAATTTCAATGACCCACAATTTGTTTCCTCAAACAAATGAAACCACAACTAAAAAACCCAATTCAATTTCAACCATGACAACAATTATAGGGTTAGAGAAATGAGAGTCTTCAATAACAAGTCAGAACAACAAACAACTAATGCAATAGACAAGCCAACAAGAAAATTAACAAATCAACAAATAACCCACAAACCAAAATCAACAAACCCAATAATCTAAATAATGAAACTTTTCTACTTCCACAGAAAAGAAGAAAAAAACCCATCTTTTTCTGAAACTTCACACACATTACTAAAAAGAGACACAAAGTAAATGACATCTCAACCCTCTATAACCTGAAAAACTGCAAATTTACAATAACCCACAATTTATTTCCCCAAACAAATGAGCCCACAACCAAAAAAAATCACATTTTTTGCACTGAAAACACAAATGAAACACACCTCAAAAACCAGAGCAAAGCCAAAACCAATTAATGGTGTGAAAGATTGAAGCTTTCTTGGGTCATTCACTCAAATCTTCTTCACTACCTCTCTATTGGAGCAAATATCCAAAACCCAGTTGGGCAATTCAAATTCTGAGCCTCAAATGAGAAACCCAGGTGGAGAATGAGCTGAAAAAAGGACATGAAATAGGACAATGGGTTTGGCAGAGACTGGTCTGGTTAGGTACATAGATATTTGAGAAAACTACAATGCTAAAATGTGCTTAGAAATTGTGGACATGTAGAGCAAAACCTGTAGTTCTGGTTAGAGAGAGAGAGGTTGGAGAAGATGAAGAATTGAAGATTGATGAGAGCTTAAAGTCGGTATTAATTTTTCAAAGAGAGTGCTTAAAGTCGCCTCCTTTTTTAAGCAAAAACTGGAGCTTTAAAGCCCACTTCTCATCATTGCTGCCCAATATTTGGGACCCACTTCTCTTTTTGTTTGGTCTTTTGTGGGTCCCCTTTTTACCAATGTCTCTCTAATATGTTTGACTAATTAATTTAGCACCTAATTACATTTGTTAGGAGTAATTAATTAGAGAACCTAACCATCCAAAACCCAAATATAGTTTGTCTTAAAATAATAATAAAAAAGTAACTGTTGTAAAAAAGTAAATATTTGGTGTTAGCTAATCTATATTCGAATCGAAAATGACTATAAGAGCGGTATAATGAAAATTAACTATTGTAAAATGTTCGTTGTTTTTAATATTATTGAATACATATTTATAATTTTTTTATAGTAATTCAAATTGGTATTGAATATATTAAAATATTAAAAAGTTTCTAAGAAATACATAGAGAATTAAATGATTAGCAAAGTTTTGTATAAAATTCAAGAGATTTAGTATTTTCTTAATTAATATTAGTCACTTAACATTCATAGGAGTCTCCACAAATGGAGGAGAACAATAGTATGAGATATTATTATGTTGTTTAAGCACACATTATATCTTGTCTTGAGTTGTCTTCTATCATTTGGACTTATTTTCACCAAACTTGAATCAATCATTTTCTTTGTTTTTGTTATGGTCAAAAGTGAGTCTAAATTTGCTCTATTTTCATGTGTGGATATGCCTCAATTACAAGATAACAAGTAGTGTTGATGTTGATGCCCTAACTTCTACTTTGAATAAAAGGGCATCACTCTTAGTCTATTATCAATGGTTTGTGTTGTTGATTATTGACCTATAGAAGTCTAAAAACGTAAATAATTGCAACGATAATACATAAAAAAAAAAAAGAAGGTATGTTGACAACGTCATTATCTTTAAATAGATTGAAACAACATTCAAATGTTACTTGCACGAACCGCATTTATAGCAGAGAACTAACGATTGTGGGGCCACCAATGACGCCTCCGCATGTGGGCCTCATTTGGCAACTTAAAACTCAAGAGATTTGTCCTAGATTCATCACATAATGTTACATAACAACGTTTTTCTAATTCACTTTCTTCCAATCACAAACGATGAGTCGCATAACCTTAATCCTTCTAGATGAGCATGTCCAATACAGTCATGTTCATTCGTTTTAGCCACGTCACCTCAACAAACATCGTTATGTTTGATTCATCCCTACAAAATTGCACTGAAATTACACATCACTTGTTGTACCAACCTTCATTTACTTAAAACAAGAGTGATGATTTTATTTTATTTTATATCATGGATGGATACATAAATACATTTAGGCATTGTCACTTTCTCTTTGAGTCCAAGCTTGGCCATTGGACCTATTGCAAGCAAGTTTGGTTGTGTTGGCTGTTGGTACATTGCCTCTTTCAGAAACAACATTTAGGACACCCTTTTGAGTGTTTGGAGTCAATGTTTTTGTAATCGAGTTGTGTTTTTCATACAGTTTCAAGTTCAAGGGCCGTCCAAAATGGCCCTAACCCGGTGACTCGACTCGACCCATACCGGACCCAATTGGTGTACGGTGCTTTTATGGAAATAAAACCAAAAAAACAACTTTTTCGACGACTAGTAGTATTGATTCGAACACGATTAACTTTCAGCACAACATGCACAACGACTCGTTAACTCCGACACACGAACAACTAAACTATTAAACAAAACAACATTGGTTGTGCATGATTGAAACAGGTAGAAGAAAAGCATGCCCTTGGAGTCTCATAATTTGGTCGTATCTCATGCACTACCTTAATCATTAAATTTCCATTTTTAATAATATAACCGATCAAAAAGATGAATCAAAATCATATGAGAATCAACGGTTGTGATTGAAAGTGAAGAGATACCTGGGAGATGGGGCCCACATCCCCGTGACTTACGCTGGTCTTGTTTTTGCAGAGAATGGCTTTTTTGTTGGGTGGGGATTTGAATCCTATGACACATTGATTTGTACTTGTTCCTATTTTTAGTTGCACCATTATTCTATTATTATTTTAAAAAATATTTATTTTATTTTATATTTTTATATTATAATAATCAGTGCCGTGATAGTCGGGATGTCGGTGGGTCCCCCACCTAAAAACTAAAAAAATAAAGTTATAAAATGATGATAGTTTTATCTCTCATTTATATATTTTTTAAATAATAAAAACACATTAATAGATATAAGACTAGATTAGAAACGGGTTCAGGTTGATGAACCCTAATCCGATGTTAGTTGGTTTAGGGTCAGTTATGATTGAGTTTTAAGCATAAAATGCATTGTTTTTTGTGCTTATGCCCGAACCCTACCCGATTTTTTAGGTTGATACATTCGTACTCGAATTCACCAAAAACGGATTGGGTTTCAGATATCGTTGGGTCCATTTTGCCAGCTCTAGGCTAGATGATAATTCGAATTTCGTATTCCAATTGATCTGAACAAGAATGAGGGTGTGGAAAGTTGGGCCAGCCCAATAGAAAATATACCAGAGGCCCAAGGCCCAAAATCATGACCTTAAAAGTTCAAACATGCTAGTTTAGGTCCATACTCATTTTGCAATAGATTTAGGTCCACCAAAAATTGTCAATTTGGGCTTAGTTAAAGTTTCAATGGGCCAGCCCAATAACAATATAACACATATTTATTTGCATATTACATCAATTTAAATATTAAATAATTGCATTATTGTTTTTACTCTTTAACATACTAAGATAGATTCATAGCATCAATGAAGTTGTGACACTTTATTAAAACTATGAATCAAACAAATCGTTTCTCGCTCACAAATTTATTGAAACGATTACTATCTTATCTACAATAAAATATTGGACTTTCAGTAGGAGACATTTTATTGGTGTATTTAATGTTACACAAATGAATTCAACAACCATATCTAACTTGCAATGAAATCATAACTATACTACTAACATATAGTGATAGTAGCCATGGCTAAAAGTTGTTGTTTATTTAAAATTCAACCAACAAATAGAAAAACGCCACGATAATTAACTGTATAAAAGTACGTATAAAACACATGCACGAAAGACATACGTATGCAACCATTTTTTTTATCTTTAATATAACAATCACATAGCTTAAAACTTTCATTTATTTATTGTAATTTATAGGGCAAGAGAGCAACACACATAAATTTTTTTTATTGGGGCCCATATCCCTGTCGGCAAGAAGACTCGAACCGGAGACTTAAAAAAAAATTCAAAACGCATCAACTGCTGGGCCCGACATGCCTCGGTAGCAACCCACAGAAATGACACTACAACTAATAAATTCACACTGATTTGGCAAACAAATTTTATTAAGTAGAAAATGAAGGACATCCTCATGATTCATCATGACATGATCAGGGAAGCTGCTATACAATAATATTACATATTTACTACCAATTTAGAGCCTATTGATTTATTTATGGTAATTATATATATATTTTTAGGTTTAAGATGTACAAAATCAAAACAAAAATAATGGAAAATATTTAATTAGGCTTCACAGAATTTTCCATCACTTTCTCACCCTTTCTTTGCGTTTCCATGGAACTGCCTGTTTTAGGGTTTCATAAATGCTTCCCTGCATTAATTAATGTGTTAATATTTATCATATTTTCAAGTTAATCATATGCTAAGTTTGTAACATGAATTGGAATGAAAATGAAATTGAATATACCAAATGAAGAGTTTTAATTTTATGTATTGTTAAAAACAATTACAAGATAGTTTAGTCGGATTTTGAATTTACTTAAAGGATTTATCTGTGTAACGCAGAAATTAATATTCGATAACATTTCTTAAAATCTTAATCTAGGATCCTATAAAATACTAGAAAGATATTAAACAAGAGCACATAAATTTGTATTGTGTTGCAATCTAGAACTAACAATTCGAGTTTTAGGGTCAGATTTTTTTCTCCGTCATAATAAAAATGTTTAATTCAAAACCAAATATTATGATGTTAGAGCTAGTTTTGTGTTTCTAACAGGAAACATATGGATTTTTCTAGCTCGAACCGATATTAATTGAGTATACTTTGAGCAATCATAACCCGCAAAATCGAAAGTTGGGTCTCATTTCCCCACGAGTTCATGTCCGAATCGGTAACTCTAGTGTAAGAAAAATGTCACGCTAATCCTCCTAGTTAGTTATCTAACAAATGAGACACTTCTATTACGAATGAGTTGAGAAATTATATCTACCAACTTCTTAACATGGAGATGCAAATAAGATATGATAAAATCTCTTTAACAATTATGTCGTATTATTTCAGTAAATCTGTAAATGCATAACGCTTCCTTTATTCTAACAAATTTTCATTTTAACTAAAACTCAGTGCATGGAATATTATAAAATTGATCATAAATTTTTATTTTGTTTGTAAAGATTAGTCAAGTAACCTAAAATTCATATTCAAAATGGGAATCAAGAAATGTATTATGATATTTAACACTTACCCACAAATGTGACCTTGTGCTCCTTTTGATCTTTACTTTCACCTTTGAAACTTTCTCACCACCGCCGCCGGAGGCGGCGCCATCTCCTTCTCCGTCGCCGGAAACAACCACATGTGAAAAGTCATTACTACCCTCAACCCCAAGAAACTCTCTATTCCCAACATTAATCTTCCTAAAGCTCCCTCCCCACCGGCTCGACCCGAAATAACCGGCCCTCTCCTTCTTCACCAAGCTCTCCGGGCTCCGGAACGACCGGAACGTCACCCCGTAGGCCAGAGACCGGCCCACGTCGGGCCCGTCCAGTACAGTAGTCGGCGAGGACATATTGGTAATTCGTGCATAACTATCTGCAACCAGCAACCTGGGAGGCAGCTCCAAGCACCTCCCTAAAAGCTCCACGTCGTTTTTGTCCCCACTCGTGTCGTTTCTCGCCCTCGGCTTCCCGGGCGCCTCCTCCCACCGGAACGGGACCGAGGCCGCCGTCTGCAGCGGCGGCGTCATCGCCCCCGGAGGCTCCGGCGGCGGCAACTTCGCCGGAAAAGACAAAAACGACAGTTTTTTACCCGATTCTTCATCGTCGTAGCGACGGTAATCGGACAGAAACGACGACGAGGACGAGGACGACGACGAGGAATTGGAATTCAAAGAAGACATTGCATCGAGCATTAAAAAATTTGTGGATCGAGTGTCGGGTTTTTATAGATAATTGTGTGGTGAGCTTTGATTTTTTTGTGGTTGGTCACAACAAACGCTCCTGGCGCTCAGCTTCTTCTTCTTCACGAGAAAATGGCGCTCTGGTCTTCACTTTTTTTCTCATTGGTCACTTACTTGTGGGGAGGTATGGGGCTGAAATTACGAAAATGCCCTTATGGGAGATGGGTTGGAGTGGACCCCACTTTGAAAAATCTTGATCATATATCGTTGGCTGGATGGCGACCTGAGATCAACGGTCGGGAATCGAGGGTCGTTGGTCAATTGTCGTATTATAGGTAAAAGAAAAGTCATAGGGTATAGAGACCCATAAGGTCTATAAATTTATTTGGTCCCTATGTTTTTTTTAGGTTGTGTTACATTACATGATAGTTAACTTATAGTTAATTTTTCGTGCGAGTGAAATATTTACAATCGTTACTATTTTTAAACTATCAGTTACGAGAATCAGGTCATGAGAATTTTTAAGTTGTACATTTTACATGTTAGCATGTTAGCTTTGATGAATTTAGTAACTAATATATATTTCACGTGCTTTTTGTTTTTAGACCGTCTTAGTTAAGTGTGATGGTTGGATAATAATAACTCTTTTTAACAATTTTGGTAGGTTTTATTTGATATTTTAATGTAGATGCATGCGATTACTGTCTACATCTGTCTTATAGTTGCTTGACTTAATTTATTGATCGAAAAATGGCATCTTGCTATTATGTTCATTTTATATAAGAAAATGGTGGGTTTTTATGTAGGGAAACGTATATTACATTGTTGCATTTATACATCGCTTTATGTTGTTGAAACCCTAATTGAATTGTATAATCTAAATGTAATAACATTGGATGTAGTGGTGCGCCTTTTTTATAAGGTTAGTGTAAATAGAATGTTTGTGTCCTTACTCTTTAACTTTTGGATCAACGTAACGATTGTGTATACATGTCAATAGCTGGTTTGACTCTTGAACTTGTGATTTTTTTTATAACTACTTTATGAAACGTGAATAGATTAGTGACATTACTTAACCGTAAAATTGTGGTTTTGAACCGTTAATATATGTAGTAAAGTAGAAATGAAAGAGATGTGATGTTAGGACAATTAGGTGTGAGAGACAATGACTATAGATAACATACCAAATGATTGTCACATAACTAATGAAGAAGACTCAAGATCTAGCAATTGTGCACAACTTGACATGTTTTAGCATTTAAGTTCAATTTTATTGCTCTTACATTTTGCATTCACTTGGATCTAAGGTCGATGGAGTTGGATAAAGTATGAGTTGTCATATGAACGGTCATGCTCGAAACGACTGTTAATTTGGGTTCACAGGTCATACTCAAATTTTAGCGTTTTTAATTTCATTAAACAGGTCAATTAGTATATGATCAGTATTAACATGTTGAGTTGCATAGCAACATGAACATAATCTACTTATGAGCAAGTGCATATTTATATATGTTATTTTGAAAGAAGAACAAAAGACATGGTATTTTTTTTCTTTGAACAAAAGACATATTTTTTTTATAAGTAACGGAACATTATACTCGAAGTAACAATATTTCTCACTCTCTTTGTGAGTGTCATCTTAAACCCCACCCCACAAATCCCACTCCACACCGTCGACAAGAAGGCTCGAACTTTAGACCTCATAACAAAAGACATATATTAATTAAATATAAGAAGAGAAAAACATGCACGTATAGTAATTAATATAAAAAGAAGAAAACATGCATGGATTGGAAAAGGAGATTCGATGATAATCATTTGCAAAAATTTTTTGCTTAATTGTTTTTTATTTTATTTTTTATGAGTCAAAAGATGAACAAAAGTGGATGCAATAACTTTTTTTTTTCAGAAATAAATCAAATAATATGAGAACAAATATATATCCAATTGGATCCAGGTCAGATAAATTATAAAATTGAAGTGGTCTTGTGTGTGTCTTTTGGTTACAATTACAAGCTTAATATAACATGAAAAAGTGTAAAAGTAGTTTTTAAAAATAATATTATAACACAAATATAATCTTTAAACAAATATTATGTTAAATGTGTTGCTTTATTAGTGGGCAAATAATATTTGTTAGCTAAATAGGTTGTAAAGTGATAGTTGAAGGGTGGGTTTAGGTGTGTCTTAAGGTCTGCTTTTCCTTGAGCCACTCTAGGCTGTCTCAAATTTTTAATTGCAATATTTTCTACAAAAGTTACTTAAATGAAAATATTTAAACCAACTTAACAATAATCAGGGCATTCTTTTTTTTTTTTTTTGAATGAAAATGCGATTTCATTAATTCATAAGCATACTCAAGCCTCGAATCATTTCCGGGATACTATCCGGAACGACCCAAGATACACGACCAGACATAGAATGCGTGCCCCTAGCTAAGTTATGGGCGACACCATTCGCGGATCGATAAACAAAGAAGAATACAACATTCTCAAAATCTGAAACTAGATGGTTACAATCATTAATTACCAAACCATAGAAACTCCTCATCTCGGACCCTATCTCGAGATTCAAAATGACCCGTTTAGCATCGCTCTCCACCAGCAATCGCCGCCAACCCAAAGGCTTAAGCCATGAAAGAGCTTCACGAATAATTAGGGCATTCTTAATATTTTATATTTCATCACACTCATGCATGAAGAGGACAACAAACACTATCTTCCACATGCATTTCTCTTTTTCTCTTTTGCCTTTTTAATTTCATGTTATTGATTGATCTAAGTAATATATATAAATGTATCAATATTCATAAAATAATATGCCATGTGATTCTTGCAAACATAATAAGAACAAAACCCAATATAGGTTTTTTGGTACAATTTTTTCATAATGAAAATTGTTAAATCGGTGCAGAACAAAATATATAAAAAAAAATGCTAGTATAAATTTATTTAAAAATATTTGATTTTATTGAAGAAAAAATAAAATAGCTCTTGAAATACGGATTAAGTAAACAAATATATGTTGGATAAAGTAAGAACATAACACGAGTTAAAAATCGCATTACTAGTTACAGAATTTATCGTAATGATCATACTCATAAAAATTTATGCAACACCTCCAAACCATTCCATGTAAATATGTTTTTGAACTTGACAGCTCAAATCTTTGGCAAATATGAATTAGTTTAGGTGTGTAAAATTACAAAATTTTCTAAACTTTTTTTGAATGGTCAATTTTAACTATAAGTAGGAATGGTGGGTGGGCAATTTTGGAATTAGGGTTTAATCAACCTACTAAATATGAGACAATTATTCCTTGCAACAAAATTAATATTTTTAGACCCATACTTTGTGTGTGGTCTAATTAGTAGTTGGAGATATAGGGTTGAATAAAAGTCACTCTATAGCTAAGGAGGAAAAATTGCTAGACCAACATGAACATGATTGATTCATGGGTCTCTTGCAATTTTCTCCAACCACACATCAAATTCTTGTCACAAAATTATTGCATTATCATTCATTTAATTAGAAGTATGTTGACTTTTGGTCACTTAATTACTATCCTCCAAAAAATATGAGGGGTAGAATGATAAAATATGAATATAATATTTGAGTGATTAATAAAACACATTTGTTAACTTTCTTGTTAATTTGTAGGAGAGAAAGAAAAATTAACTAATTAAGTAGGGTAGATATAGTAAAACTTGTATTTAATCAATCTTACAAGTATGTAATTTTACTAGTTAGAGATGTATCAAATTTGTAAGAGGTTAGGAATGTTTTCGATTTACATATATATGCAAACGTACGTAAATGACTTGAATACGCTTGGGAGGAGAGAGAGATGTTGTGACATGTACATAATTACTACATGAGAAAACATGTGTATTCACTATTTTATTGTATTGTAATTCACACACACGTAAATGACGAGAAAGAGAGAGAGAGAAATAGAAAGAGAAAGAAAAGAAAATATTGCGTTATTTATATATAATATTAATTTCGGTTTACATATAAAAACGTAGATGACTTGAACACCATGAAAGAGAGAGATTATAAATATGTCGCATCATCTATATATTATATTAGTACATAAAAAACATGTGCAACCACTATTCTGAATATATATTATCTTTTCAATTTTTATGCAGAAACAAGAGAGAAGAGAGTTGAATATTCTATGGAAAGAGAGAGTATTTATGGCAAATAGTAGATCCAACCCAACACCCCTTATTATTGGGAAGCTGCAAAACAAATAGGGAACAACTTGCATGAAGACCCTAATTACCAATACCCATCAACCCTCTATTTTGACCATGACATGCATGCAAGCCCTTACCACAAATTCTATACATTAAAAAAGCTCATCAAATTTAATATATATCTACCCATATATACATATGTGTGTGTGTATATATGCACTATTTGCTTCTCTCTCTCATATGTTTTCAGTTCTTACATTTATGTCAAGGCATTAAGTTCTGACCAACCCTAACTTTTGTAGCTATAAAGTGAAATTCATGTAAATTTGCTATATGTAATTTCCATGTATTTTTGTTAGAGTTGATAATTTACGTTGTTACACGATACGATGGAAGAAAACCAATCAAGCCGGCTGAGAATTACTCTGATTGTTCATATCACATAACTCTTTGATAATATGATCTTCAGGACCTTGACAAACCAAATCAAGAGACTTGCCCAAATTCAAAGTATGATACGCTGAGGGATGGGTCTTTGAAAAGTCCGGAGCAGGATGAGGAGGCTCCTGGTGAGGGATATTGCTGGGCTTGGAGCAAGCAACATGATGATTGAGCAAGGCCGAAGAGGAGGCCGCAAAATGCCACGAGATTTGGACCGAGCGAGAACCTTGGAGGAAAAGGGACCGGAATAAGACAGGAGCTGCCTTTTGAATTTGGATGAGCGGGAACCTTGTTGTCACACAATACAAATTTAGTGTTTTGAGTTAACACATTATATAATTGTGTCAATCGTGTTGTGTTTGTGTGGTCTTTAAGACACGCACACCATTAACTAATTAGTCGTATTGTACATCACACATGATATATACGCATAACACGTCCGCCACGCACTTAATTTTTTATTATTTTTTTTACGTAAAGAGGTTGTTGTTGCTGTAGATGGGAATAAGACAAATCATTTATACTTTACCAAACTTCAGAGTAAACAAAAGAATGCATAAATGTCTATTATACTGTCCATTAATTAATGAATTTTTTTACATAAACTATAGTAAATGCTAGTTTTGACATACAACCAATATTTGTATGGAATTAAATGTTACACGATATTATTTTGTTGTTTTCATGCTTGACATATTATATAAGTTGATTGTCCTTTTGATGACAATAAAAAGAAAAATAAGTATTGTACTTTTGACTTTTATAGTAACATTGTCGTTAGTAGATTTTGAATTTTGGACTGAATCAACCGACATGTAAGTGAGTCATTTATTTTATTTATTTAGTTTAAAGACACTGTTTGTTTCTAAACTAAAGCTGATAATTTGAGTCCAAACCCGCATCCCGAGCTTTTTTGAGCCGAATTGAAACCGACGTGAAACCTGAATTGCCACCTAAACCAAAAACTAAGTCAATTTGTTTGAAATGGGCAAATGAAAAGAAGATTGAAACAAGAATCTAAACACATGTCTTATTTCTATTGCATTGAATCTAATTGAATATGTTTTTATATACAAATATTAACTATGGATACAATAAATCAACAACAAGCTATATGAGAATGATGTAAATTGCTCGCTGAGCTCCATCTTATTCTCTAGAGTTGGCAATTTGGACCCGATAACCGAAACCCGACATACAATTTTGTGGGTTTGGGTTGGGCGAGCCCGCACATTCTGCACTAAAACCCGAACCCGAACCCAAAATCCACATCCCAAGTCCCTGCGGGCCGAGTTAAGGTTAGGCCTTTTGAACCGATCTGAAACTCGAATCGTCAACTCTACATTGCATTTTCTCCTACCTCCTCAAATGTATCATCCCTTCACAAGCCAATGTCCCCTCAAGATCACCAATGATTCGAGCGATTCGGACTTCGAGACCTCTCTGAACTTCCTGAAAGAGACTCTTGATGCCATCCCCGAATCGCTTCGGGTCAAAAGTTGCAGACTTGTCAAGCCCTTCTTCTACAAACTCAGAAGCAATCTTGGTCTGAATTTCCATCATTTTCTGCCCCGTCGCAACTATGTATCTCTGTAGCTGAAACGTCTCCTCGAGGTAGTGCTCGAGGGTTCTCGTTTCGCTCTTCGTTCTTGACGTTGTGATCGCTTCTCCTTGATGCAAGTCTGGCTCATTTCCATGCTGAACAATTGTAAAGAACAACAATGGTTTCAGAGATAAGCTAAAGAGAGTGCATAGTATAAACAAAGTCTGTTAATTGGTGTAAGGTTGGCAATTTGGGCCATGACCCGTGACTCGACACAAACTTAAGTGGTTTTGGTTTCACGTTAATCGTGTCCACATCAACTAACCCAACCCGTATCATGTCGTGTAACCTATCTAGTGACTCATATAAACAGGTCAAATACAGCAGGTTGAATCTATTTATTTATATGAGTCATGTGATTTTAACCCAAATATTTGTATCATGCCAACCTGCTCGCAAATGGGTCGTGTTCGTGTCGTGTAACTCAACCCAATTACAACCGGGTCGTGCTCGGGTTGACCCATTTGACCGGATCCAAAACTTTCAATGCGACCTGTGAACACGAATTCCTACCCGTGTTTAGTCTGCAAAAGTACGAGTAATATACTAGTATTGTATGCATTGCCATATTGATTGTAAGGCTAATGAGAGTGCATAGTAGAAACAAAGTCAGTGACTCTGGCTATTAGTTTTACTTCCATTTTCAGAGTTCGAGTCAGGGAAACAGTCTCTCTGGACCCCACAGTGGTGGGAGCCTCGTGCAGTGCTGTACTAATCAAAATGTAACAAATTACGAGATCTCCGACCATTAAAGAAACAGAACTTACCAATCGTTTGCAGAGATCATCCGTCTTCCCTTGGAGAGTTTGGTACCGGCCAACTTGTTTGTTGAGCAAAGACATCAGTAAAACAAAACCCTTTACACCAAATCTCCCGTTATCATTGTTTTCCACTTCCTCCCCAGTTTCTTGCTTCCCCGCCAACCTTTCCACCAGCAAAAGTTGCTGCTTGAGCCTCTTGATCTTGAAGGAAACTCCGAGGGCATTAAAGTCCATCCTCCACGGAGACTTCTCTTTAGCAACGGGACTCACAACTTCTCGGACAGGACTAAGGTTAGCAACATCATCGTTCTCTTCCTCAAACTCTTTTCCCGGAGATTGGACGGCCAAAACCACTTCTTCACAGTTATTTACACAATGCACCTCATCTTCCATTTCTGTCTCACATTCTCGCTGCCTCTGTCCCGGTTTCTGCTTTATAATCTTGACTTCTGACCAAACCGGACATTTGTCTAACCATGGATCGTTGAGAGACGAGCTCATGTTGGTTTTGGAGCAATTCAGGAGCTTGACCTGATCTTTCAAGGAATTTAGATCCTCGTCTCGCTCTACTAGCAAGGCTTCCAATTTAGCATTGTCGTGTCTGAGCTGTGACAAATCGTGGTTCAGTCGCTTTGTTTCCAATTCCATGCTCAGCAACTTCCAATGACAAGCTTCTAATTTCTCGTCTTTTAGTCTCATTTGTTCTGCAAAAGCATCGATTTCTTGGTGATGCCTTTGCTCAACTATCGTCGCATACTTATCGGCTTCCATTTGCACCCAACCTTCCACTCGGTTAGCATCAGCTGTGGTCATTTGAAGGCGAAAATGAGAGGAATGAAGAACAAATGTATATGATTCTACAAGCCTATGTTTAAATCTCGGAAAAGTTTTTAAAAACAAAACAAACACATAACTAGCATAAAAAAAATCACGAGAGTACAAGATTTTCCTCGTTCATTCGCTAATTGCACGAAAATACAAGTTTTTTAATATTTGAAAGTCTTTTTTCCATCTTAAGAAGTTAATAGAGTTACTAACAAGTAACAAAATGATGCGAGTGTGACTAAACTTAATGTGAAGCGTCGTGCAAAAAATCTTCTAGTTATTCATGATTACCTCTAAAAATATGCAATTCTTAAGGAACAAATCTAGTTTCTTACGAGTTTCTAGTTCCAAATGTTAAATAGATGAGGGAATCGTAAACTCACTCTCACCAGATTGATCATTGGTTGTTGCCTCAGGCGCATAAACTTGTGATTCTTTTCTGAATTCGGGATCATCATGCTCGCGGCCTGCATCAGTAGAATGTGATCTCGAATTTCCATGTCTAGTCAACATGCTTCTAAACGAATGTCTCTCCCGCGTAGACTCGGACACTGCCCTCAACTTTCCGCTTTCCACTTCAGCTTGCTTCTTCTTAGCCTTGCACAACTTAAGCTCCTTCAAAAGCAATTGCTTCTCCATTGCGTCCAATTTTGATTTCCTCACCATTGCTGATAAAATCTTGTCCTTTTGTTCCGTTTCATTGTGCATTTTCACCATCTCGATAGATAGTCGTTGCACCATCATCATTGACTCCTCTTTTTGTTTGGAAACCAAACTGAGCTCTTCTTTTGCAGCCTCAACTTGTTTAAGCGCCCGGCCCATGTCTGATTCAAGCTGCCGGTGATTTGAAACCAGCTCAATGAAGGCGGTTTTGTGCTTCCAAATCTCCGTGGAATGCTCTTGAGCAACACGCTTCGCAGCTTCTCTCAATTCCTCCGCCACATTTCCGGCCTCTCTAAGCTTCGCTTCCAATTCGCTCCTCTTATGTTCCTCTTCGGCCAATATTTTATCCTTGGACTGCACAAGAAGCTCCGTTTCTTTCACTTTCTCGTTCAAACCCGAAATAGCCTCACTCCTCTTTTTCTCAAAAACTCTCAGTTCGTTTATTAGAGCGCCAATTTTCTGCCGGAGCTTCCTCCTCTCGTTGAACCAGCTTTGCTCTTGTCCAGCGAAGATGCCAACAACTTTCTCGTTGGCTTTTGCGTCTTCTTGCCTCGTTTTCTTCAACTCTTCAATCTCTCTCTCCGCAGCCTCTAGCTTGAGGAGAAGCTCGTTGTTTCTCCCGTTGGCTCCTTCGCTCTGAATTCTCCATACGAGCAATCCCATGAGATGCGCACTTCCTTGAAGCATTTTTTCGCAAACTCGAGACCATCTCTCGTCTTGCATATCAGAACCCGACAAGAGCTGGAGAGCAAAGAGAGAGCAAGAAGCACCAAAATAGATTGGATACAAGCTCTCGCCGCTCTTCTCTGTATATGATGAGTCCAAATCCAACAACCACTTCTCATCCATCACTCGAAGAATGAGCTTATTATTCACCTATCTAGAACACCAAAAGATAAATCACAATTTTATAAGAACTCAACTTTAGAAAACGAAAATCGAAGAATGACCTTTCAACAACACATAAAGCATTGAAAAAAAAAGCTCATTCAAAACCCTAACTGAACCAAACCATGATAGTGTGAAATTTCATATATCTAAGGCCAACCCAGTTTAGAAATTACCGAAAACTAAAGACTGAAGTGCTTTTCGGGACAAAAACAAACACCTTAACGATCCCAACACCACTTCTTATCCATCACTCGAAAAAAATGTGCTTATTATTCGCCATTCTATAACACCAAAATATAAAGTAATCACGAGTTATTCGATCTGAACTCAAAAAATGAGGATCAAAGTACAAGCTTTCAACAACATGTAAAGCATTGCAATAACTATAAAAAAAACTAACCAAACCAAACCACGAAAGTGCGAAATTCCATAAATCCAAGGCCAACCCAATTCAGAAAACGATCCCAATACCATTTGGGAGTTAAAGCTTTGAAAAGGAACTAGAGCTCAAACAAAAGACAAAGACTAGAGTCTCATTATTTTTGCAAGATCCCTGCCAAAAACCTGTTGAACCCAACCTAGTACATGTGATGTGGAAGCTTGATTGACCTTTACAGCTAGGTTTTGCTATGAAACTGCAAAATCAGTTAAAAAAAGAGGCCTATTCACAATCACAACAAACATTTTGTTCCCTTGTTTTCAGTGAGGGGCAGAGCCAAACATCCCCAACTTATGATTTGTATAAAATTTTCTCTGCTCCCAAACACACCTTTATCTCCTCCAAAACTGTTATGGGAAGCAAAAGCACTAGAGTCCCAAAACCCAATGAGAAACATACATCTCCAATACTAAAATCCAATAAATAAATAAAAAATGTACTTTTCACTTCCAACCTATAAAATTTTCCCAGAAAAAAAGGTTTTTTTTTTCCCTTTCACAGTCTTCTTCCACCAACCTCTGCTAAATTATATCAATAAAAAATAACCCACAAAGGATCAAGAACCCAACAACCTTTTCAAAATTTAGTAGCTACCCAGAAGCCCAAAACCAGAAAACACCACCAAAAGATTCATAAAATGGATCAAAACCAAAAATCTGGACCTTGCCCACTACTCAGAAACTATAATCATATAAATGCATAAGTAAAGGAATGATTTTTATGTACCTGTACATGAGTGAATTGTAAGGAACATTGATGATGACAGAGCCTCCAAAAGCTCCATGGGACCAGAAATGGGAGCTATTGGCTCCTTCTCAGTCTTTTAGTTGCTCTGTAAAGCAGCAAATAGGACTGTTCATTGGGTCAGACCGGTTTGGACCGGGTTATGATCGGACCGCAAACTGCAATACTAGACCGGGTTAAAGAAAACGGGTCAAGTGTTCCATTTTGGTCATCAAAGTATTCGTATTATTCATGCAAATGTCCATGTGTTCTCAAAAACACGTTATAGAGAGATATTTCTCAAAAAAAACGTTACAAATGTACAAATGTTACGAGAAAAACAAATGTTCATCTTCAAATATAGAAGGAACAAAATTAGTACTATAAAAAGAATTATCATGTGCAATACATGTTATAAAGAGATATTTCGGTTAGTTTTAACTGACGCAACAGTTTTCAATAAATATATAAAATTTATATTGTGAAAAAAAAAATTGTATAGTTCAGATGATTTATATGTGATTTTTCTTTCGGGGTTACATTTATTTCTTGGCTAAAAAGTCATGAAACTTTTGAATCCATGTGGAATGGAATTATTTGCTTTAAAAGCCAATAATTTAGAAAGGGGAGCAATTTTTAGACAAAATGTGGTTTATGTAGGACCCATAGATTATGGATTTTTCTCAACAATTGACAAATCATAACATCTAAAATTAGCAATTTTTCTAGTTAAAGTGAATAAAAGCTAAAGTAACATCATTGTCACACAAAAGGTTAAGGAGTTAAGAGTTTGTATTTTGAGTTTCAAATCAGATTTTTCATAGTAGAAAATTAAAAGTTAAAATTTGAACCTAACTCGGAAAAAAAAATATTAAGTTTTTGGAGGTTCACATATTCAGGTTTAATTTGTCGGTTCTATTAAAAAACAAACACTTAAAAATAATGTGTAATACCCTAGTACATATGATGTGATATTCAACCAATTATTCATGTGTTTAATTTTTATTGTTCTACAAAGTTTAATAATTAAACTAGAGTATGGGCATCACATCATATTTATAATTAACAACAACATGTTAGGGGTGGCCCATAAGAACCATATTCAGTTTCTCAATAATAATAATGAAGTTGTATTTGTGATAAATAAGAAAATCATAACCCTTAATTTTATTTTCCACATATGGATCGAAAAGACTTAAACCAAACCCGAATACAAAAATTGTGAGTTGTGAATTGCGGTTGGGTCAGGGTGTATGTACGTATTGAGAAATGTGTGGGTTGACCGACCTGACCTTCTATCTTACACGACAAATCCGATTTGAATAATAGTTAATTTCGTTGGTAAGTGCTTCACGGTTTTTATTTCATTTTAAATAAATATAACATAATGGGCCTAAGCAAGCCCATGGGCCGATATTTAGATGAGCAACCATCCAGATCATATGGGCCTCAAAACGCTATGCTTGTACACGTGGCACTGAGGCAGAGCATCTGGACTCTTCTGGAGGATAGTGGGTCCCACGTACTTTTCGGCTTACGTGGCAAAATCTAAGCGACAATCTGGTGCACGTTACCAGACTGAAACAGTCCACGGCTAACGTACACAGATGGTGCACAATCCTCTCTTATTTATAAAAAGGTTACAGTTTCATTAGGACCCAATTCTCAGTACAAAAACCCTAAAATTCCAATTCCACCCTCGACATTTTCCACGAAAATCCCCAATTTTTCCCGAGAAATCTTACTTTTCTGTACGGCTCTGAGTTGCAGTAACCGATGGGCGAAATCAACATGGACGACATGCCTCTCCCGGCGCTCTTCGAGCAGGCGAGGAAGATCCACGAGACCGCGACAGAGTCCGGCGCCGATCAGGTACGGTATTGCGAACTTTTGGTTCGGTGAATCTCTCAATTTATTCGGTAATTTGGTTCTGATCTATTGGTTTCAGGAGCTGGTGAGGAAGGGATGCGAAGCTCTGGAGAAGTGCGAGGAAATGATTAGCAAGCTAGGGTTGTTCTCATCGAACGAGACCAAAGAGGATATTAGCACTACCGATCTTAAGTATATTCTGGTAATTATTATTATTTCATGTTCTTTTGAAAGAAATTAGCGATGAAAATTGGAGTTTTATTAATATATGCTCTGTTTTGTGTGCTTAAACTTGTAATTTTGTTGTTGCTGTTGTTAAAGTTTAGATTTTTTTTTGCAATGAGTTTGAGATCAAAACGAGAGAATTCAGTGGGAATGATCTTATAGTAACTACATTAATATATTGAAATGTGGAAATGAACAAGAATTATGGGGAATATGGCATTTATGAAGTTTTGAGTTTTACTGAATTGTCGAGCTATGAAAGGGAGGTTGTGCGGAGAGCAATGCTAATTTTTTGTGAAACTCAAGTGTTGGAACTTGGGATTATGATGTATCCTGAGTTAGAAAAAAGCTACACTGTTGACATTTGTAAGTTATATGGGTTCATTGAAGTTGTGTTTTGATTAGCTCATAAGGGACTCAAGTTTCCATTTTGAGTTCTTTCCTTTAGCTGGATAAGCATGTAGTAGGAATATCTTTTAGGAATGACTCTTGCCTGATTGGTAATTCATTTGCATTTAATATGCTTGGTATTCAGTCCAGACTGAAATTATTTATGGGCTATTTTTTTTCCTCATATTGTGATGAAGGGTTTCTGCTGTAGGAAGTTGGAATTTTGAACAATGGTGTTGTGGGTATAAGAATTGAATGCGAAGGAAGTTAAAATATCTCTTATTCTAGAATTTAATAATGTTGTAATGTCAAGATAGTTCTGCCAATAGTGATTCATCTCTTCAGAGCAGGCACTCACATTTCTTGTTTTCCACAGGTGCCATTTTATCTTGCTGAATTGACTGAGAAAGTAACACAAGACGACAGGATACGAAGTCTTAAGATTTCTCAGGCGAAACTAAAGGTGACTACTTCCCAGCATTTGAAGCTACTTAGCAAAAAAAAAATAAAAAAATCATTAGAGCCCTTGGTTACTTGTTGCCTTATAGTCGTTTCTTGTAGATTAACCCGTTTAACTACTTATTTGAAGCTTTTGTTTGTGTGTTGATGAATCTCATTAGAAGGCTTGGCTTGTTGTAGGAATTCATTACATTTTGCGAGGCAATGGAACTCGTGCCAGTTGAAGAGTTGGTAGCATTAAAGCAAGAGGGTCCAAACACTTCTGCAGATCAAAGAGCCAGAAAGGTAGCCTTTCATTTTATTCATGCGAAAATTCAATCTAGTAAGTAGGATACTTATTTGTGGTTGTTTATAGATTGCTAGGTTTAAGCGTCAAAGAGCAGCGGAAGCTAAGCTGCTTGAAATAAAAGAGCGGAAGGAGCGACGTGGGCGTTCAAGTAGAGCCTCTGCCTTGTCTACTCCTGTTGAGGCAGGAGAGGAAGACGTGCTGGATGATGATGGAGAGGAAGAACGAGAGGTTAGTTGTTTACGTTACAAGGAGTAAAGCTGATGTGAAGTTATCCTGGAAAATTATTCCTACTTTCTCATAGAACAATACTATTTCAATCCCATTAATTGGTGTCATATACTTTTCCTTGTGGTTGAATATAGAACTTATTTCAGAAGGTGCTGATGTCAGGTGTATCATTAGGTGCTAAACGTGGAATGCAAATAGCCTCTTTCTGAATACATACTTGGCCCATCCCTAGTAGTTTTGCTATGATGGAAGACCCAACTTTGCATTGAGACATAGTCGCATGATATCAAGCTAACTGTAGTTAACTCAAGTAATTTGTCGACTTCTTAACCTTTAGATCAAGAATTAGTGACGGCAAATGTTGATTAAGATCTTTTATTTTACTAGTTTTAATAACAGTTTTTTTTTCTTCTCTGGCACAGACAATTGTCCCCCACCCTTTTATGATCATGGTTTCTTTTTGTTGAAATTGTTGAAGTAGTAAACTTAAGAAATGCAATCGGATTAATAAAGTGAACACAGGCTAATTGATTTTTATATTATTTTGGTGAACAGTTTTGTTTATCTTCTTATTATTTTTATATACAAAGCTGTATTCACTGAAATAATCTTACCTTGTCTTGGGTCCAGGCTTGGCTTACTACCATCTCACTGGCCATCTGTAAGGTTTGTATGGCTTTCAGTTCAATCTGCTTTGTTAATCTTATTGAAATTGTTGAAAACATGTCTTAACTCTTCTTCCTTGCCATTTAATCCTGTTACAGGCTATTGATCTTCTTGAAATGCTAAAGAAAGAGGAGGAAATGCTTTCTGCAGTGAAGGAAAGACAAATGAAGGTATGAATATATGATGCTTGATGATCCCAGTGTTCTGCATTGCTGAGTACATCATCAGATTTTCTCTAAACACTGTTGATTCTCACTATATGGATTGACTATTGAACATATAAAAAATATATAATGAAAAGTGACTACTAATTTACATGCCAGAGTTTTTGAGTAAAAGATATCATGCCTTCACTTTCATTGGTCTCTCATATTCTAAGATATCATACATGATGAGCTTGAACTCAAGCATGTTTTTATTAATTTCATGTGGACTTCTTATATGGTGGGTTTATTTCTAACTGCAGTTTCGCAGCTTTGTGGGTTTGGTCATTTTAATATGTATATTGCTCTGTGTTTCAGGAAGGGGATGTATCCTTTTCTCAGGCTGTTCTTGATGAGCGTGCAAAGAAAGCTGAAGCTTGGCACCGTGATGCTGCTGTTAGGGCGCAGTATTCAAAACCAACTCCACCTATCACATGTGCTACTTTTGCTCAAGATGTACTGGAAGGAAGAGCAAAGGTTTCGCAAGCACATGATCACAAACATCAACCAATATTTGGACCAGCCAGTCTTATTGGCGGAAGACTAACAAATGAGAGGGAAAGGATGGCAGCTCAGGTTTTCCAACCTAGTTTTAGGTAATGTTTCAATGCATCAACACATAAACTTTGTCTAGTCTAGTTGATTCATTATAGCGTCTAGAGGTTGTGCTTGCTATTCGGGTTTTGGGTTAATTTTTTCCGTGTTTGGGTTGAAAATACCTTATCTTAACCCAACCCTCATGGGTGTGTGGCTCGGGTTGGGGTAGAAAAGGAGTGAATTGAGTGCAAGTTGCTCGACCCGAAAATGCCCGGGTTCATTTGAGTTATCCAGACCTGAAAAAAAAAAAAAAAAAAAAAACATGGGTCGGGTTTCGGTACCCTTGGTTTCAGGTCCAAATTGCAAGTCTATTCAAGGGTAGTGGGAGAGTGATAAAGACTTCTCTGAAATACTAGAATTTGGGTCACGAACATGTAGGCGCTGAAAGCAGTTGTCACGGACTCACGGGTTTGAGTTAGGAAAACAGTTTCCTATTAGTGGGACCATGGGAGCCTCATACTCTTGCCCACCCATTATTAGTACGTAGACACTGTATATGTTATATGAAAACATCATACAACTATCTAAGCCAGATATTATGTTCTAGGTTGCCAACCATGAGCATAGAGGAAGCCGGACTAAAGGAAATGGAGATCATGAACAAATGGCAAGAGCAGAATATGAAACTCATGGAAGAAGCGAATACCTCGTGGCACAAAGACCCCTGGAAGCCAGGACCACCACCCGAAGACACAGATGAAACTGACGATGCTGCCCAAGATAGGGCTCGGGCTTTTGATGACTGGAAGGACGAAAATCCCCGGGGAGCTGGCAACAAGAAGCTTACACCTTGTGGGTGAAAAAGGTGTGCTGTTTCCATTCTTGAACTGGTTTTGTAAGCTCATTTATAGATTATTGATTGATACTGTTGTCACAAAATTTTGTTGGGTGTGTTTCCATGTACGTAAGGAGAATAATTCATGTAATTTTGACAGCTCAGAATGTCACATAGAACCATTTTATTAACTGTCTGTGATTTGGAAAATTTTATTCTTGGAGCTTCACATAGATTTCTGTGGTGCTAGCTGGTACACGAACCCTCACATCTTTGTGGGTTGGGTTCAAGTTTTTTTTAAACTCGAACCCGACCCGGAACCCAAATTCCAGCTCTGGATTTCAGTGAAGTAGCACCGATATTTTATACATGAAAAATGTTTTATTTTGGCCCTTTAAACTATTCATTCTGTTGAATTGGTACCTACTATTCTTATCGTTTTGATTTGGTACCCTAACTATGCAATTTTGTTCCAAAGTGGTACAATACATATTAATGCCATTAAGTTAGGCTGATGTGACAATTGTTTAAATTTATTTCTAGAAATTTTTTGTTGACGTCTTTAATTTGTGTCAGCTTAAGTTGGTTAAATTTACGAAAATGATCAATTTGTGACAAACTCGACATGGTTTCCACGTCTTGTAATAGTACAATTCTGTTTGAAATCTGTCTCAACATGGCACATGTCGCGGCCGCCAAATTTGACAGCAATGATACATATTGGACAATTTGAATTAAAATAAGAAAGTTTGGACCAAATTGAAATAATAATAGAATTGGGTATTATTTTAGAACAAAATGAATAGCTAGGGTTCAAAATGAAACATTTTCTTTATATACCTTGGCATACTTATCCCCAAAATCATGGGACTTGTGCAAGAAGATGTGTCTTCTTTTTTAGACTATACTATTAGCATGTGTCATTTTTTTTTTGGGGTTTATGCCATGGGGTTCCTAAGCGGGCCCGCACACTTGCGGTTAGCACCTTTAAGTCGTTTTACCACACCCAGACAATCCTCACTCGCCCCATTGTCAGCGCACTAAGCGGTAGGGGGCTGCTGGCCCAGGAGTTTTTTCCATTCACAAGAGCTGGGATTCGAACTCTCAACCACTTGCTTAAGGGACGTAGTGCTGAACCAACTACGCCAACCCACTGGTTATATGTCTCATTTTTAACCTTAATGAGAATTTGATTTGTGGATCCACGTATTGATGCTTAAAGCTCAAGCAACATAAACAAATCTTCTATAGCAACCAGTTGCAGAAAGTGGAAGTCATGCCTTAATTGGACAGATTGTATTGATATACCAATTTTCAGCAACAAAAATACCAAACCTATTGACACAAACCAATGAAGGCATCTACTTTGATCATTTACATTTTCTCAATATTATAGCATCCTTCTATACCTACTCGAATCCATCAAAATTCGCAAACAATGAAAAGAATGATAGAAGTAAAAACGTGTTTAAGTTCACAAAGATTGCACAAGAAGAAAAAACAACAAGGTAGCTTGACCGATCAAAATTGGTTTACATGTGTACACATTTCGATCATCGTTATCATTATCATCACTTTGTCCGAGGATTTGCATCTGTTTTAGTGTAAGAAACATCAATGTACAAACTTCATCTCAATGCATTAAACCCTAACTTAGCAAACAAGGTAACAAGAACATCCATTACATAAAGACATAGGATTTGCCAATCAATATCAGTTTGCTTGTATACACACTTCGATAATCATCATCGACTTGGTCTAAGAATTTGCATCCATGTTCATGTAAGAAGCATCAACATACATGGCAATGCATCATCCCCTAACTACGTGAGAAAAAAATGTGTATATCTTTAGGTTCAGTCCATTACATTCACAAAGATCTATATAACTCGTGTAATGATTTCACAAGAAAAAACCTTGTAATGCAACATGAACAACAATGTGTGTATCTATAGGTTTCGTTGATTACATAGACACTGTAATTGTCATAAACTGTATAACAAAGTTCTATATATGACATTTACTTCCAAATCGTACACAGATTGCACCATAAGAAATTTACCAATCAACATCATCATCTTGACCAAGTGTTAGAAGCATCAATATACTAACACCATTGTACATAGTACTTGTCATAGACCGTATAACAAAATATCTAAATAGGGCATTTTCTTCAAACTTGAATAAAGATTGCACAAGACAAAGAAATTTACCAATCAACATCAGTTTATACTTAAAACACATTATCATCATCATCATCATCCTTATTATCTTTGCCAGGAATTGGCATCCACCTTCGTGTGAGAAGCGTTAATATACAAGCACCATTGCAATGCATCATCCTTAAATTACTTGGCATACAATGTATAACACGACAGCAACATATATATCTATTGCCATCATCCATTACATAACGACATTGTAATTGTCATAAACCGAATGAGAAACATCTATATGACATTTTCTCCAAACTCGTACAAAGATTACACAAGAGAAAAAACAGCAAAAGAAACCAATCAACCTTCGTGTAAGAACCATCAATATACAAACACCATTGTAAATTTGTAATGCAATAAGAACGACAACGTGTATATCTATAGGTTTCATCCATTACATAATGACATCATAATTGTCATAAACCGTGTAACAAAGATGACAGATTTTTCAAACTCGTGCAAAGATTGCACAAGAAAAAACAAGGAAAAGAAAAGAAACTTACCAATCAACATCATATACTTTGCCAAGAATTCGCATCCACCTTCGTGTAAGAAGCATCAATATACGAACACCATTGCAATGCTCCATCCCAAATAATAATTAGCATACAAGGTACCAAGAACACCGAATTTCGAACCCTTTTGAGTTCAAATCCCTCGACTTTTTCAACCATCAATGCACTGTAAACCCCGACAGACCCACAACCATATACCGAACAATATAGAGCACACAAACAAGTCCAAGATCAAGACCACCCAAACATGCTTCTTCCACACCTGCTTCGCCTTCTGCCGGTCAGTCCCCGGGAACAGGATCGGAGCAGCCTTGTGCACCAGCACCGGGAAGTCTTTTAACCCGACAACATTGTCATCAATCATCTCCATATCGGCATGATCTTTGCTACTACCATTCATCATCTCCGAACCCGATTTCTTCTTCTTCTTCAGCCCCTCATTCGGCTTCTCCATCAGCAACACGATCGGTGACGATCTCCTCTCTTCGGACGACGAGTCCAGGCTCGGGTTCCGGCTCTCACTCCTCCCCGTCGCCAGAGAATCATCCTCCAATCCCAAATCCAATCTCAGAATCTCCTGGAAAATCAAATCCATGTTCGATTGGAAGCATCTGGGCTCGAGATTCTCCGAATCTCTGATCGACCCACTCTTCAATTTCTCCTCAAAACCTCCCTTGATCCGGTTCAGGAACCAGAGACCCTCGGCTCGGTCCAGATCTTCATCGAATATCGCAAAATAAGCAAATGGGTCTTCGATCAGGAACGTGTAGGTCCTCTTCTTGGCCGTGTGAGAGAACATGGAATGGTTCGGAGGCGTTTTCTCGATGCATTTCCGAGCCGTCTCGGCGAGACCCGAATCTCTGCAAAACTCGGCGACGATCGTGGACCCTTTGGCGATGCAAGCGTGCAAGACGAGATTTTGATTCGAAATCATTGGTGGGTATTGGGGAAAAAAGCGAAGAAACCCAAAAAATCAACTCAGAAACCGATCGGGAGATTGGATTCGATCGGGGAAAATTCGCATTTCAAGTCAGGGGATTTTCTCGGGAATCTGGTTTTCCGGGAAAATTGGCGTTTCTGGGAGGAAATTGGCAATCCCATCTACGTCTAGCGCCTCTCCCTTTCTCTCTCTTTCATGGGTTTGATTCGATTTTTGATTTGAAAGCTGTCTCTATCTGCAATTAGGGTTCAGATTCGAAGAAAGAGAGAAAAAGGGAGAGAAGAATCCATGAAGAAGGAGAGGAATTTGAGAAGTAACAGATTAACGTCTACCTTCCTGGATTTACCCTCTTGGTTGCTTTAATTACGGAGTTGCCATCCAAAATTCGAAAGAATTTTCTATACAAAAAAATAGAAAATAAATAAAAACAATTTAGTAATTTACATGTATTTTTAGATGTAACTATTTTCATTGAGTCTAAATCGAGCTATATCATCCTTTTAGACTTGATTCGATTAATTCTGTCAACATGAAAAACTACTTAAAAAAACTATCATATGCAAAACCAGTATTGTATAAAAATAGTCTTTAACTTCGGTACTCACGCTATTGCAAGAGCATCGACTTCCTATGCTGGTTGGGTAGTTTGGGATGAGTTCAATTGCTCGTTGGGTCTCCATCAATTCTTATCGTATGATTTGATTTAATATAAGTTTATGTTCATTTTGGAAAATAAAACTTCGGGCAAATCTACTGTTCGAGCTTTTTGGGATTCCTCTTAGTTTAGTCGAGGTCAAATTTCTTAGAAAATCTTTAAATATTACGTTATAAACGATTAAGCTCAATTCTCGATTAGCGTATTGTTATAAACAACAACCTACCCATTGGTAGCAGCACGATGGATCTTGGGTCAAGCATCATAGGGAGATATCAATAGTCTCATTGCACGAAAAAATGGGCATAACGAGAAAACAATATTTTAAAACAAAAAAATTGTTTTCTTATACAAATTATTTGTTCTTTTTGCACGTCTAACGCGCGATATATAAATACATATAAAACATTTTTATAGAGAGATACCGTTCGTATCACCTAATAATTTATTGAACGATTGAGCTTACATATTTGAATTTTATAAAATGCACCACACAATATTTTATTCATTGTAGCATACCAAATATAATATCATGACAACTAAATTACAATATTTAAATATGTGCCAACAAAACAAAATGATAATCAACATCACAAAACTTATACATAGATAAATAAAATTAATTATTCACTGCAATAGAGCTAACAATTCAGATTTCATACCCATTTTTTCTTTGGATTCTACATGTAATTTGTTCGTGTTTGTCTGGTCTGATCTGAAAATTGATCACATCTATTATATGCAACCCGAACCCACAAAATCGTTGATTGGATTTCGGATTCATGCGAGCTCTGGCCCAAATTGTCAACTCTAATTGCAACTAACCAAAATCATGCCTCCAACCATGAGCACCAAGATTCATGGCCCAATCATCACTCGAATCTGGGCTAAAGCCCATGGGCCGTCTAGCATGCAATCGAGGCCCATTGTTGTTTGGGCTTGGGCTTTTTTGTGCCTGATATGCTAACGTCACCCCGCCACCTGAACTAGAAGAGTCACAGCCAGATCCAACAACAGAAGCTCTTCTTGTTGATGAGTTCCATTGGGGCACATAGGACCCACGTTGCTTCACTGTGGACTCAGTCCTCACTTTGGCTCTTGCGGATTGGGTTTGGGCCATGTAGCTGGGCACATTGTTTGGGCTTACGCTTTGTCGTTGGTGTCGGGTTGGGTTCGGGTTTGAGTTTGGGTTCGAGTCTACTGAGTCTCTATGGTGAAGGCCCGTGTTGGCGTTTTCGAAGCTTTGGGGCGTACGTATGTCCATTTCGACCGTCTTTTCAGACGTGTTGTCGGAGGCGGTGGTGGGGGCCGGGTGGGCCATGTAAGGCCCTTCTGGGAGGCCTTGGTGACGGGCGTCGTAGGGTTGCGATGACATCCAGTGCTCGAGCCAGTTCCAACCCCATTGGGCCTTTTCTCGCTCGTCGACATAAAGCCCAACGACTTTGTCATTCAAGCCCATTTGCAACATTTGTTGTTGTTGTTGCTGCTGCTGTTGCTGCTGTAGTTGTTGCTGCCATAGTAAGATATTAGTTAGGAAAACATACAAGTGTTTCGACCCAAACACGCAAACACTCGAAAATTGACTCATATTTTTGCAAGTTCGGGTCGTTCAGGTTTGCCACTAATAAATTATAGATCAAGCCGAACAAACCCGCACAGACTCTCACCTTTAGCAGGTCGGGTATGGTTACTATTTTAAATCCGAACTCAACTCAAAACTCAAATTGTCAGCTCTAAACGAAGTAAAAGTACAAAAAGAGTAAATGCCATAATACTTGTTATAGATGGACAATTTGTTTGGATAAAAGAAGACCTAACCCTAACCCGGCCCTCGAGTGATGCGGTTTCTGGGTCGCAATTGAGTGTATATATGCAGGACCGATCAACAATTTTGCAATGACAAACTCGATCTACAAATCACGTAGGTCTATTTTATGTGACTCAAATCCATAAAAATGTTTATGAGATGAAAAGAAACTATAGTATTGCAAACCTGATAATTATAAGCATAGGCAAGTGCTCTCTCCCTTTTCATCAAAGCATCGTGTCTCTTCGAAACGCTCTCTTCGATCTTTTCAGAAATATGATGTCTACTATCCCAACCTTCCATTTCTTGTCTCTTAGCCGGACTCCTCAACTTGCGATGATATTCTTTGGTCAATATTCTCGGCACTTCTTCCTCCTCCTGGAGCTTCTCGTGTGTTAATTGTATCCTTCGAGCTCGAACCCTAGCTTGCACTCGCACTAGTGCTTGCATGCATCGCATTGTCATTTGCGCTTGTTTGCGCACATTGTGGCCTCGCACCAGCGCTTGTAACCTCACAAGACCCCTTAAAGCTCTCAGAGCACGACGAGCCTGCAAAAGTCAAATAATATTATATCAATGCTCGACCCTATGATTAAACCTTCAAACTAACTTCTTTTTAGCATTGTTTTTCAACTAATTGATTTTGTCATTATTGGTGTAAACCTCAAAAATTGTATAACTAATTTTTTTTTAAATATGGACACAAACTTTGAGACGGTAGGAGAATTATGAGTTATGACATAGAAAACAGCTAGAAATTAATTTGTATTACCAAATAGCCCCTGTAATAAGATTGTATGATTGTTGCAGCCCTATCCTCCCTCGAATAGTACCGCCGCCCATAACCGGCCAGTCGGACAACCTTGGCGGCCGCTTGAGCAGCTGCAACTGCCGCATCTGCAGCGGCTGCCGTAGCCTCCGCCACCACACTTGCATTATAATTTCTATCTTCTTCCTCCTCAGGAGTTGATGCACAACTCTCTTCATTGGTCACATCCGGAGAACTTAGCACCGAAAAATGCTCAAACGACACAACTTCAGGTGCATCGTTTTGCCATTTTCCTGCATTATGTTCTTTCTGCAAAATAATATAACACATGAATCGCGAATTTGAATTCGTGATTGGCAATAAAGAAAGAACATATGACACAATACGCTACCACATTATAAATATGTAACTAAAAAAACATATTTTGTGGATATTAAATGATATAAACATATGATTTTATTATCAATTCTCCATATACACAACATTGGGTAGTTATCCATTTTACATAAGTTCTTTCCGAAAGAAAATAACACTTCATTTTTATTCATAAAATTGATTGAATTATTATTTTTTTTTGGTCTAAACCATGAGGTTCCTGTGCAGGCCCGCAAACTAGCGGTTAGCATCTTTAAGCCGTTCTACCACACCCAGACTAATCCTCATTCGAGCCGGGTAGGGCGGCAAAGCTCTCCCTACCAAGTTTTAACGCAGCTGCATTCCCTGAGACTCAAACTCGAGACCTCAGGTTAAGGTGGATCAACCCCTTACCAATTGACCCACGCGTTAGGTGGTGATTGAAGTATTCAATAACATAGTAAATTAGTGTTTCTGTTTTATATAATAAAAGATCTAGGAAAAGAAAAAGACATTTGGAATATGATGGAGATGATACATGGGACTATCACATGATGGTTAAGAACATTGATGTGATGGCTTAGGTGTCATGAAAATAATATGTCATGGGGTCATAACATTATTTTATCATTCACAGGGGACCATATATAAATATATTTATTTATTGTTCATGGTCCTAATTTGGGTATTTTGGCAGGTCACATATTTATTTATTTTTAATGTGGAACCACTAAAACATATCACCCACCAAGTGTAAAAAGTTAATGTATAAATTGTTAAGTTTACACTTAGTTATCAATGTTGTTAGGCTGTAATTCTCATTTTTTTCGTGTATGTACTTGTTTTCCAGCTTGAAAATTTAATAAAAGTACTTTTGCTGATAAAATATATATATACACATATATATATATAATGTACCATATGTGAATGACATTGTAATGTCTGTCATCTTTTAACTTATCCGCTCCATACCGTTTATTCTTACATAAGTAATCGAAACATGTATTAATTTAATTTTATTAACGAAAATATATGTTTTTTTTATATTTCAAGCATATCATTTATTAAAAATTTAATCAAACACAAAAATTACAATTTATAAATATTATTTTTTTTGAAAACTATTCAATTTGTGTAATATAAATTGAATATTATGTATCAAATTGTCAGGTCAAAATACACAAATATTTTTATAATTAATTAATTAAAATAATTATAGTTTGTGATACACCATCAATACCATAATTTATTAATGATGTATCACAAACTATAAAATGGAACATGAAAAATTAATTACTTAAGGAATAATGAAAAATAAAAGGATAATTTACTTTATAAAAAAAGAGATAATTAATTAATTAATTAATCAATAAAATTAAAAATAATTAATGAGTAATTAAAATAAAATTAATTACCTTCTTCTCCAACGGCAAGTCCTTGGAATTAGCAGAAGAAGACTTGAACACTTTCTTCACCGACGAGAACCAACCGCCGCCTTTTTTTCCCATTTCCGGCGACTTTTCGCCGGAATTTGTGTAAATCAAAACAGAATCATATTAATAAATATTTCAAATTCACGTTTTTGTGGTTAAACAGAGCAATTAAGTGACAACACACTGTTTCTATCAAATTAAAATATAAAATTGGTACTCTGTTTTTATTTCCCATTAAAACAAAGCAATTCAGTGACAAACAATTTACGATTTTAGCATAAAATTCAGATATTGCTACTTGCTAGAGACTGTTTTTATTTTCAAATTTAAAACCCAGAACATAAAATTCATCAAATTAAAATTAAAACTCAAAGTTTTAAAACATTATCAAAAACTGAAGCAACCCATGAATGGCTACTCTGTTTCTTTAGAAAAACAGGGTTGTTGATATTTTCTTGGTTTCATTTTATGATCATTTGAAAAAGAAAAAAAATAGTTTTGATATTTGTGGGAAAATAGAAAAATTGACAAAAATAGCAACAATCCCATGCATGCAATGGCTACTCTGTTTTTGTATTTTTTTTTTTGTCTAAAAAACCTGGAAAATCGAAGAACAAGAAAACAGAGGGTAGAGAGAAAATTACCTGAGAAATGGTTTCATTTTAGGATCATTTGGCTTGAGTTTTTTTGTGGAAATGTTGAAAATGGAGAAGATGGAGAGAAGATATAGAGATTTTGAGTTGCAGAGAGAGAGAAACAGAGCGTCTCCACCGGTAAGTATTTATCAAATTCACGAGAGAGATCGTAGAGGTTAGGACTTAATACAGTTCTTTTTGTTTTTGTTGTGTGTGAAGGGTATATCTGTCATTTCATGTATTCTACACCATAGCTGACAATTTGGACCCGAAACTCGACCTTTTCTTTTGGCGGTTACGGGTAGCACTGAGTGGGCCGGTTGGTTTTCGGACCGGATCGGGCATCTTTTGGATTGGGTTCTTGAGGAAGTGTGTGTCGGGTTTGGTAAAGATGCATGAGTTGACACATTTTGTTTGTGAAACCCGTAGCTCGACTCGCAATCCGTACATTATTAGGTCGTGTTTGGGTCTAAATTGCCGATTTTACTATCAATTAATCAAGTTATCAAGTAGTTTGACAATCAGAACATTGTTGCATCGAGTTTTGAGAAGATTGATTTGGTGAATTGTATTTTAATCACCGTAATTACAAATTAATATTTAAATAATTACTTTCTAATTGGTTCTAATTTTCATCTTCACGTGTCAATTATGTGTCAAAAATATCATTGATATGTTTTTAGTTGTTATGAAAGTGACTCAACTTTTGGATTGTTCTTTGAGTCTAACATTGAATTCTCACACCAATATTCAACAGAATTGTCACATTAAAATAAATGTAAATAATTAATTCAAGAGAAATGACAATTTTGTGTGTAAAAAAATAAGAAATATTATTTTTTTCCACTACAAATCAAATAATAGTCCATTATGTCACCACTACCTAACATGTGTATTAAAAAAGAAAACACACAAATTGCCATTAAAGCTAAAGCATGTTTCATTTCCAAAAATATAATTTTCAGGTGACAAAAATGACAAAATAGTTGTCTAATGTTGGAGGCCAATTATGTGTTCTCAAATATTGAGTCACCTTCTTAGCAAAAGTTGGTTCTAGGAGATTCATATCAATTCGACATGACGAAGTATCATTTTTTAAAGACGTGACGGATTTTTATTGATTCAGGTGAAAAGTGGTCAACAACAGCGCAAACATTTTATGCTTAACATTTTAACATATTTTTATTCAACTTGGACTAACGGACTTGAATTCACTTAAAAGTTTCAAATTTGGGTATGCATATATAAAGCGTTTTGTGAAGTTAAGTGTGTGCACGAGATTTTAATTCTGATCGCGAGAATTAGTATTTTTACGTAGTGACGAAAATAATGTCTATAAATTGGATTCACCAAGTGGCAAAATAGTATGGACCTTTCTAGCTCTTTTGGAGAGGTGGGGGTGAGAGTAAATGCTAGTTCATAGTTGCTAATGTCAATTTCATAAAACCCAAGATAGAGGCAATTTGGTTACACCACATAAATTCACTATTTTATTTTTCTTTTTTATTTATGTATAAATTTTTGTTTGATGTCTTTAAATGTAACACCCACATGTTGCACACCCAATAAGTTAACACTTTTGTTCTTGATGTCATGGTTGGGCTTTTGAAAGTGAAAAAATAAAATAAAATAGTTTAATAAATAGCTTTTTTCTTCATTTGCTTGCACTCAAAGTAAAATTTGAAAAGAAATTAATAAAGATTAGCTGTTGAGTTTGGTGAAAACCACCTTTCATCAAATTTAATTTATATTATTAGTGGGTCTATTCTTAAAATTAATTATCACAAGTTCAAGCAACGTGGAATGGTACTAAAATAAATAGTTGTTCGTTTATGTTATTGCGTATTAGTTAAAGTTCGTCACAAATACAAAGTTTATATTATATTGAAAGTAATTGTATTAAATTTATTTCACTAGATTATATATTAATAATCACATAACTACATTACTACAATGATTTTATAGAAGTTTATTTTGGAATATAACTAACAATCAACAAACCAAACATGTTTATGGTTCCATTATATCTTGACATATGCTTTGAAATTTGTAAGTTTTATTATTA
>JAYMTF010000366.1:0-38294 GCA_036897485.1 Pelargonium nanum
TACAATATGTGTTATAAACCGGGCGCTCCGCGCCAGAAATTCATGGGAGGGTGGTGGTATGATACATGTCGGGTTATTATTCGTTTAAACTTAAATTTGAAGCATAAAAATAAAAATAAGTATTTGCCACATAAGCTGCCACATCATTTTGTACAAAACTTGAGACAAATAGCATTTTTCTAACAAATATTGTGTGTTTGAGTTTGAGTAATAATATGTGTACAAAGTATTAAAATAAAAAATATGTAGTATGTTTTAACAGATGAGATATAACACAATAACTATTTTATTGATTATTTTACTAAATTACAACGTGCCAAGTGTAATTTATAAATCGAACACTTCGTGCTGTCAAGTTATAAGAAGGTAGTGTCATCATGTATATATGACGAATTGTTGTTTGCTAATTTTTCTTGAACGACAATAAATAAGAAACGTAATATGCTTTTGCAGAAAAATAAATAATAGAGATTGATAGAAATAGCATTTTCTTCTTAAAAGTTATATGATTTATAGAAGGACATGTTTCGATTCAATTTAGTTCATTACGATTCGTCATTGAAAAATTAAACAAACAAAACTTATTCTTAAAAGTTGATTGTCAAATTAAGTTCGACTCGATTTAATCAATTTTATCGACTCAAAACTCAATTAAATTGGAAAAAGTGTCGAGCACGAAAGACGTTGAATTTTATGAGAAAAACGTTATAAACTTTTTTAACCATGTTTATGAATTGTTATATGGTTCAATGAATAGCCCTCCAAAAGCAAATAATAATAATAATGGCAATTCTATAATAGTTGGTTCCTATCTTTTGCAATGCATGACATTGACCTTCTCATCTCACCCACAACCCTACATTTTTTTTTTCAAAATTGTTGACCTCTATCTCCATTATTTGATGCATATATAGATAGATAATGTGGACATTTATAAAATTTTGATTATTTTCTATAAACAAAATTGTACTAAAATACTAATTAATCATCATACATAATCATTCTTAAACAAAAAAATCATTAAACTTTCACAATTTAAGGAACCATATAAACTAAATTGGAATGAAAGTTTCATTTGAAAAAAAAAATGGAATGAAAGTTACTTGTTCTTCACATTTTTATCTAGAAGTTTGTTCATATTTTTCCCCTTCCTGACCATCATAAAAACTATTTTTTTCTCCATTTCCGTTATTGTTACTCGCTTAAGCGAGAGTTCATGAATTTTCTATCCTGCACGGGACACATATTTTCAAGTTGCAGATTCATTCGCGTGATGACCATTCCCACTTCTTCTTGTATCCCAAAATAAGGATCATGTCTCACTTACATTTTCATTTAAAAACGATATCTTCAATCCAGTGGGTTGGCGTAGTTGGTTCAGCATTACGTCCCTTAAGCAAGTGGTTGGGAGTTCGAATCCCAGCTCTTGTGAATGGAAAAAACTCATTGGCCAGCCCCCTACCGCTTAGTGGGTGTCGTAAAACGGCTTAAAGGTGTCAACCGCCATTGTACGGGCCCGCTCAGAAACCCCATGGTATAAACCGAAAAAAAAAAACGATATCTTCTTTTATGATTTGGGTAAAAGACAGGATTGAGTATAACGTGCGCCGGTGTTGACACGCGCTCTATACGGCCTTAATAGACACCACCACTTTTTTATTTTCTCAATATTTTCTCGTTGAAGAAGCGATCGCAATCTCTCTCTCTCTCTCTCTCTCTCTCTCTCCGCCTTTGTCTGGTCTCGCCGGCGCTCTCCAAAAGCCCTAAATCCCCCATTTTTCAATTTCAATTCTTCAATTCCCTTCGTCTCACTCACCGATAAGCCCATGAACTAATCGAATCCAATCTAATTTTCAGGTAATTTTATTCTCTCTACACTATTTTTCACTTCAAATCGTATCTGTAATTGCTCAAATCTGCGGAAATTTCCACTTGTTTTGTTCGCGAGTCGATTTACGATTCACTATCGTTTGGTTTCCGAGAAAATTGATGAATTGTGCTCAAATCTTCATTTCTTTTGCGTTTTTTTGGACCCGTGAGAGTAGCAGACTCCACCGTGTGGCTTTTCGGCTATTGGAGTTTTTGGATTTTGCTTTATTTTCATTTATTTTCCTCTGTTTGAGTTTTGTTTTCTCTGATGGATTCATTTGTAGTTTGTTCTGATTGATTGTAAAATTTGCTCAAAAAGTTTACATCTTTGTGCTCTGTGTTCTGTTTATGTTTCTCTGTTCTGAGCTCAGATAGTGGTAGTTTTTGTTTGTTCATATTAGAAGGCTTTTTTCTTTATTCACTGCTTGTATCTGTAATTGCTTGAGTTTGTTTTTTCACGAATCTGCTCATTTTTGTCTCCGTCTGTCACAACTTGGTGAAGCGTATATGAATTTGGTTTTCAATATCTAAGGCTTTGCTTTATTCACTGCTTGAATCTGTGAGTTTGTTTTGTTTTGTCATAAATCTGCTCATTCCTGTATCAGTCTTGTCTCAAGTCGGTGAAGTATACATGAACCTTTATATAATGATATATATTTATGTATATTTAACCACTTAAAACAATGATGAATCTATTGATTTGGGTGATGAATTTGTCTAGTTTTGATCTTAGACTAGTTTATGGGATGCATAGAGCAAATAAAATGATGTTTTATGGCAGCATAGAATGTAACATTTGGGATTTTATTTATTTAAGTATCTACTTTCGCATGATCTCAACTAGATTTCTTTAGATTCTCGCAAATCTGGTGCAATCTGGCTCCTGAGGATATGCACTTTATCAGTTCTAACTTTGATGCTTATGGCAGTCTTGGATTTTGATTTGCGAAGAAAAATTTCAGCTTTTTTTTTAGAGGTAAAGTGATTTGCTGCTAAGATAATGGTGAATACAGAGTCTTGAGTTCATCAGTTATATATCGTGGAACTCTAAACATCGCCTTTCCTTTTCTTGATTACCTCTATTTACTTTTAAGTTATTGTCTGTCAACCAACTGAAGTTATTCGATACTGTAAGTATTTATACTGCCATTTTTTTCTCTTTTCCTAGATAGCCTGTGCTTGATCAGTCCTTGCTGTTTCCTGGAGTAGCTACGAAGGTTTGTGTAGCTTTATCTTATCTTAATCTTCTTGTTTTACATGTCAAAGTTTCGTAATTGAACAGGTACACACACAATTGTAGATGATTTGAGACTAGAGACCGATTCTCTCTGTTTCTGCATCTGTTTTACGTGTTCTACCATTTGTGGATCTCTTTTTGTTCTGTAATATTCACTTATTCAGGACAAATAGTAAATACTAATTGTTTCCTGTTAAGGATTTGTCATTTAAACATGAACAAAAAATAAAATGATAGATATTTCTCATTGTCGCGATGTCACTGTTACGGGTTACCCCATATTTAATTACTTTTTGATTTTGGTTAGTTACAGTTTCTTGGCTTAACTAACTTCACGATTTGGTGGAAACAGGATGCTTTGTGGTTATTTTGTGAAAGAATCTAGTGAGCTCAGATTGTTTCCTACTTGCTGCAACTGATTGGGCTTTGATTTGGATTAGATTTCGTTTTCAGCATGGACCGGTGTGATACTTCAGGATTCGTAAGTGGGGGTGGGATGTTCTCTTACAGAGACATCTAACCTTAGTTTTGTAGATAATTGTACTAAACCCGGAAGTCAGGCAGACTGTCACTTACAATTGAGTTAGGTTTGGATATCAGTATCACGTTTCAGGTGTTGCTTCATGGACAACAGGTTCCAGAAATTGGGTTTTGCTGCTAATTTTTCTTCAAATGCTTTCAAGGTCAGGGAAAATTTATTGGACGTTAATGGAGCTGGTGATTTTTACCACGCAGATACAGTTCTACGACTCGATTCTCCTGGTTTTTCAATCCCTTGCTTGTCCACTTCTAAGGGAATTAAACGAAAGTGGAGTCTGATTGATGGATCAATAGATCCGCAAGTTGGCTCTTCACTGTCTCTCGGGTTGAATCGATCATCAAGTTCCTCAGATAGCAAGGGGAGCTCAGCAACTGCTTGTACCATAATGTCTTCAGCCAGAGAAACCGATGAGGAGTCATCAATGGACCTTGAACTGGACTTCAGTCTCCATCTTGGCAGTGAGAAGATACCTAAATCAGGTAGCTCATTTAAGAAAAACCTGGAATTGCAGCCCAATGTTGACCTAGAGTTAAGTCTCTCTACCGGGCCATCTGAATCTGATATCACTAGTGTCCATTTGGGTTCCACTTCTCTTCAATTTGGTTTAGATAACCCACTTGCAGTTGGTGGACCCTTGCATGTGGACGACGGATCAACAACAAGCTGTTGGAAAACGGGGATTTCTATACCCCAATTGCAGATTTCGCCTAGTGTGGAAACTAGCTTCTTTTTCAACCATGCTCCTAGAAACATTGATCCAAGTCTCAACGTTCCAGACCTCTCATCAAGTGTAATAACAACACCAAAAAGCTCAGTCACCTGTACTTCCGGGATAACACAGCAGCAGCAGCAACAGCCGCAACAACGCAGCTCAAGTTCGAAGATTTGTCAGATTGAGCGATGTGGAAAGGGAGCCAGAGGTGCTTCTGGCCGTTGTATCTCCCATGGTGGTGGTCGTAGGTGTCAGAAACTTGGATGCCACAAGGGAGCCGAGGGCAGGACTGTTTACTGTAAAGCTCATGGCGGTGGTCGGCGATGTGAATACCTAGGGTGCACTAAAAGTGCAGAGGGGCGCACTGATTTCTGTATTGCCCATGGTGGCGGCAGGAGATGCAGTCGTGACGGTTGTACTCGAGCTGCAAGAGGGAAATCAGGGTTGTGCATAAGGCACGGTGGTGGTAAGAGATGTCAGAAAGAGAACTGCACTAAGAGCGCAGAAGGCCTCTCGGGCCTTTGTATATCACATGGAGGTGGCCGTCGGTGCCAAGCTATGGGATGCAATAAAGGTGCACAAGGAAGCACAATGTTCTGCAAGGCACATGGTGGTGGAAAGCGTTGCACGGCTTTAGGTTGCAACAAGGGTGCTGAAGGAAGCACACCTTTTTGCAAGGGACATGGTGGAGGAAAAAGGTGTGCATTTGAAGGTGGTGGGGTTTGCTCAAAGAGTGTCCATGGAGGGACAAACTTCTGTGTGGCACATGGTGGGGGCAAAAGATGTCGTGTTCCTGATTGTACGAAGAGTGCCAGGGGGCGGACTGACTATTGTGTCCGTCATGGTGGTGGAAAAAGATGCAAGTTCGAAGGTTGTAGCAAGAGTGCACAAGGCAGCACAGATTTTTGCAAGGCCCATGGTGGAGGCAAAAGATGCTCATGGGGCCATCCCGGTTCAGAATATCACAACCAATCTTGCGACCCTTGTAACTCATTTGCAAGGGGCAAGACCGGCCTCTGTGCCCTCCACAGTGGTCTAGTGCAGGATAAGAGAGTTCACGGCGGCATCACCTTAGGTCCTGTCCTTAACAAACCCGAGAAAATGAAGGAAATAGCTCATGACGCGGACATGAATGCTGATATCACGAACACAAGCAAAGCTGGCAAAACTTGTTCGGATTTGAAAGAATATGGACTCATGAATCCGCGCCACCCAGTTGTCCCAGAAGGTAGAGTTCATGGGGGGAGCCTGATGGCAATGCTGACAGGAAGCTCGGGTCTCGGCCCAACCCTTCCATGATGTAAGTTCACCGAGCCCTCTGCTTTCGATTTGGTCTTGGAGAAATTCGCCAACTTTGTGTGCTTGTTGTGTCTAATGTTTTAGTTTCATTACTGGTTTCATGATTAGAAGTTGTTTTAGTTGCGAGAACCTTCTTCTATGCTCCTCTGAAAAACAGGCAAAGGAACAAAAGTTGGGTTGTTGCTAGCATTTAGGGTTGGGTTCTATGGTTTTGTGTGTCATGTAAATATGTAATTGTTAGGAAAAGTTGTTTGAATACATGTTTTCACATGTATTGGTTGGTCCATAATGTCCATTGGTCAGTCTATTAAAGACATTCTGGTTGTAATAAAGTTTTCATTAGTGTTATTTAGTCTTCTTTGTAGTGCTTTGTTCCTGAATTTGAATAAGAAAATGTTTTAAAATGACCTTTTGAGTATCGGTTTTGTTCCAAATTGGTCCCTAATTTGCATTTTGTTCCAATTCAGGCCTTTTAGTGTCTTTTTATTCCAATTTGACCCCTTAAATGTACAATTTTGATCCATTATGTCAAATGTCCCTCAAATGTGGTTGAGATTGAATTGATATCCCTCAAATGCTAAACATTATACAATCGCGCAGTCTTTAGGGGTGTGGATGTGTGGGTTACCCGCCCGTGGGATCAATTTTCCAAACCAACAACTTTCTCGAAACAAGTCCAACCCTATTAAAAAATTGGTCGAATCCATTTTATGCAATTTTGAAGTAGGTAGGACTTTGTGGTGTAGTTGTTGCCATTGATGCAAATGGGTCACTTCATCATCGTATCTCTAATTATATAATACTACTATGACTAACTTTATTTATATTTTTTGGGAATAAAAGTCAACTTTCTAGGCAAGAAATCATTTTTTTTTAGAAACATAAGATGAAAATGTTTTAGGTCAATTTCATATGTGTTATGATTTTTCTTCAACCAACAGTAACTTCGAGAAAGACATTTTTAATTTTCCATTCTCGTAAATTTCAAAATACAAGATTTAAAATTGTTGAATTACACTAAAAACTCGAAACATATCGTGTTGTTAATCACTTGTTTTCATTTTTATGAATTACGAGCATTTTGTCTTGTTGGGAGCAACCTAATTTTATAGAATATCATGCTCTAATTGGTTGGTAGTTGATAAATGTTAGCGGATTCATAAAGATTCGGTGCGATTTTTTCAAATCGACCAATCGCATTATCAAGTGATGAAGAATCTTGTGTCCATCATAAATGTTTTATTAAACCTATGAAATGCTCAAGTTTGAATATTTTCAATTGGTTGTGACAAACTACGCGATGTATTAATTACAATATCATTTTTCACAACTTATATTTAAGTTTAAGGAAGTGACGTGTTAAAAAAAAAGTTTAAAAAAGTGACAATATATAATATTATAACTCTTGTGACGGTACAATTTTTATAAAACATTCAAAACTATGATTTGCCGAAATCATAAATTCAGATTCCATGTCAAGAAAAATTTAGCTAGGAATTAGAGAAATCTTATCTGAACACAACCTAACAAAATGTGCTACCGGCATATTTCAAGTTCTATGTGTAAAATGTGTGAGTTTATTTGACTTGACAAGAAATCCGATTGAAACTATATTTTATTTTATATTATCCGAACCCGCAATAATGCAGACCAAGTTACAAATGTCGGCAAATTCTCATCCAAATTGTCAGTTTATAAAGACAACAACACCATTACCCACTCTTTTGACTTTTGTACCAATGGTACACAATACGACATCGTTCTCTTCAGACAAAGACTCCGAACGCAACTCCTTAGACACACACAGAGACCCAAACCTCATCTCTCTCAGACACAAACGCACACAAAACGCATTTTACTTTTCTCTGACTTCCCGTTGACCTAAAAATGGGTAACTGTAACGCCGTCTCCTCCGGCGCCGACGCCGGCGGATCTCATCCCTCCAACGGCATCAACGTCCTCCCTCCCAATTCCAAGCCCTCCCACTCCCACTCTCCTCCGCCGCCGCCGCGGCAACAGCAACAGCAACCGCACCACCACCAGCAACCCTCCTCCGTACCCCCCCCCGCCCCCGCCGCCGCATCCGGAATCGGCCGCGTCCTCGGCCGCCAAATGGAGGACGTTCGCGCCACCTACGTCTTCGGCCGCGAGCTCGGCCGCGGCCAGTTCGGCGTCACCTACTTGGTCACTCACAAGGAGACCAAGCAGCAATTCGCCTGCAAATCGATCGCAACTCGCAAGCTCATCAACCGCGACGACATCGAAGACGTCCGCCGCGAGGTCCAGATCATGCACCACCTCACCGGACACAGGTCTCGAACGCGATTTCGTTATGATTTAAGTTTTTTGTTTGTTTTGAATCGGATTGTGTGTTGATTTGGTGGATGTGGTAATTAGGAACATTGTGGAGCTGAAAGGTGCTTATGAGGATCGGCACTCGGTGAATTTGGTCATGGAGCTGTGTGCTGGTGGTGAATTGTTTGATCGGATCATAGCGAAAGGTCACTATTCGGAGAGAGCTGCGGCGAATTTGTGCCGGCAGATGGTGACTGTAGTGCATAACTGTCACACAATGGGGGTGATGCATAGGGACTTGAAGCCTGAGAATTTCCTGTTCTTGAGTACTGATGAGAATGCGCCGCTGAAGGCAACGGATTTTGGCCTCTCAGTGTTCTTTAAGCCAGGTGAAGCCTCTGTTAATCTTAATTTATGGAGTTTGGGACTGATACTATGTAGAGAAAATGGAAATTATTTTGAAACTTGTGTTTGTGATAGTGCATTGACTAGGACTTGAGAAGTTAGTGAAATTTCATGACTTGAATGAAATCACGGTTGTGGAGTCTAGAGAGTGTTATATATGTATGCGTACCTTGCTTTTGGGAGCAATTGTTTTTATTCGAACCTGTGGCCTCAAGTTTGCAAGGATGAGACAATATGGTCTAATTTTTTTTTTGTTAATTGTCTTAGATTAGGCAGTGGAGATGTAGCTTTTGTTTTTTATTTTACTTTTATGGAAGCTTTTGTTGTTATTTAATGACATTTCATGAGATCTTTATATATGGTAATACATATGTGATCCGTAATTTTGTGGGTATTTGGAAGCCTTGGCATTCTGTTAAGATTATTTCATTCTTTTATTTGATTTTCCCTTTGTCCCGAAATGAGTTATCTTAATCATTTTTGTAAAAATTAAGGTTAAGCTCGTTAGAGTTGGGTTGTCCCTTTTACCCCTTGTGCCCTTGTTGTAACAAATTCAAGGGGTTATCACTAATATTTGTTAGAGATATTATGCATAACGAACTTCTAAATAAGGAATGTGGTCACTCATTTTGGGCCGGAGGGAGTAATGTATATTGGATTTGGTTCACTTTTGATTTTTCATTTAGCTTGCCCTTTGGGGCTTGGATTCAAAACCACATTCTTTTCTACCTCTTTCCTTTCAGGATTTACTGGGATGGATTTTATTTCTGAACGGATTATTTTTAGTGCAGGTGACATGTTTAAAGACCTTGTTGGAAGTGCATATTATGTGGCTCCCGAGGTATTGCGCCGAAGCTATGGAGCTGAGGCTGATATCTGGAGTGCTGGGGTGATACTGTACATTCTACTTAGCGGGGTTCCGCCATTCTGGGGAGGTATAATTGTTGTTCCTTTTCATGATTAAACCGAAACGGAAATTCATCCATGTTATTATTGACTCCACCTTGAGATAGGATCATATAGCTCCATTTTTACAAGTTTATTAAAATCATGGTTGTTGAATCACGATTCAAATCAGGAATTGGAATGCAAATTTTATGAATCGGAATCGGGAATGAGAGATTATAACAGCCATGATTAAAATTATAAAATATGACTTTTACTACTCAACTTTCACGCTTTGCATCTAGGTAGAGTGACACTTGAGTGTGTGTTCAACATTTAAAGAGTCTACCAAGCATCTATATCATCTATTTTCAATCTTATCAGTGGTGTTTGCTTGTTTTTCTATTCGTTACATTTTCCCTACTTGTCTTTTATATGCAGAGAATGAGCAAGGTATCTTTGATGCCGTTCTTCATGGTCATCTTGATTTCTCGGAGGATCCTTGGCCTTCCATATCAAGCAGTGCCAAAGATCTCGTGAAGAAGATGCTGCGGGCTGATCCTAAAGAACGAATTTCAGCTGTTGAAGTCCTAAGTAAGTTCTAATTTATTTCTGTTATGACATGATTTACCATGCGGACTTGAAATTAAAAATGGCATGAATCTAGTTATTATGTTGACCTTGAAGACCCATATATTGTTTCTCTTAAAGGAAAATGATTTGACATCATAATTATATAATTCTGAGTTGAATTATCATTGGCATTCAAAATTTAAACACATCTACTTGAAAGACCAAAGATTCTAGGAGGTGTTTGAATTAGAATTTTGTTTAGGGATGGGATTAGTGAAATGAAATTCCAATTCGCCGTGTCTGAATTAAGGTACAGTTTAGATTAAAAAAATTGGTAATGTGAATAGGAATCAAGAATGGTAATGGGAATGAGATTCTCAATTCCCGAGTCATTTTCATGACCAAAAAGTCCTCATCCAAACATGAACAATGTGAATCTCATTCTCATTCTGATTATTGCTTCCCATTCCTGAACAAAAGTTCTAGTCCAAACGCTGCCTAAGACTTTTTTGTCATGGGAATGGCATTAAAAGGGGAATCACATTCCCATTCCCATTTCAAAAAGAAAAGTTTAATACAAACGCTACCTTTATTTTGTATTTTTCCTTTATGGGGTTTTGACCCAGCAAGCATGGGTCTGCTCATTCCCAATTTCTCGAGAACTACAATGATGCATTAGCACTTCACTTTGTTGAAGTATTTATATTTTCCTTCCCGTTATTTTCAGTCTGTCTTTTACTCATAAACAGGCCAGTATCATATAGTATTGCAATTCCCTTAATTAGTAATGAAGCTCAACTACTTACAATGCAATGCAGATCATCCATGGGTTAGAGAAGATGGAGATGCACCTGATAAGCCTCTTGATATTGCTGTTTTGAGCAGAATGAAACAGTTCAGGGCAATGAACAAACTAAAAAAAGTAGCTCTGAAGGTATGAGTTTCATGTTATGCATTCACTTTTAGACAAATCGAACCCACACAATAATAGGTTAAAATTTTCTTTCTATCATTGCTATGGCCTATGAACCTGTCTTGTAGTTAATTATGTTACAAATTCTTTCTCTACTGTCAGGTTATAGCGGAGAATCTTTCTGAAGAAGAAATTATGGGCTTGAAGGAAATGTTCAAATCCATGGACACAGATAACAGTGGAACAATCACATATGAAGAGTTGAAAGCTGGCCTTCCCAAATTGGGTACCAGGATTTCTGAATCGGAAGTGAGGCAGCTGATGGAAGCGGTAATATATTTTATTTTTAATTTGTATTCTACCCGTGCTTTATAACCGTTTTTAAGTTTCAAATAAGTTATGCTTTGTTACTACAAGTTCACTCCTGATATTTTGATGGGATTGAGACAAGATTTTCATCCGCTTACAGCTCATCCTCTGCTCTCTTAGTATTCATGTCTAGAAACCATTGAATTTGTTGAATACCATTGAAATGGAGTCGTTACAAACTAGAAATTCATCCATTCTTGACTTTTCGGACAAGGATATTAATATTTAATGCAGTAGTCGTGCAACCTTTAATCTCTTGTATTTGATGTCAGTTTCTATAAATAATATAGTTTGTATAAATTATATTCTCCTCACAGAAAAATATCATCCAGCTCAACCGGAATATTTTTATTGTCAATCTTTTAAAGCCTTGGTTATTTTACATTTTGTCATGGCCTCAACTAATATAAAATTAGCTGAAATTTTTGTTGTTACCTGTCAAACAAAAATTGCTCTTATTACGTATATGAGTAGAAATCTCCCTTTGCCTAGACGATCTAGTCAAATCAACTATGACAAGTTTTTTTTTTCTCAGGCCGACGTGGATGGAAACGGAACAATTGATTACATCGAGTTTATAACAGCTACTATGCACATGAATAGACTGGAAAGAGAGGACCACTTGTACAAAGCCTTTGAATATTTTGACAAGGACAGTAGCGGGTAACCATGTCTTTTTCTCATTTCATATTAACAAACATTGTACTTCTCTTTCTTGTTTTTGTTGAACTGCCGTAATACTGATTTTCGGGTATTTCCTCTATATTTGCGTGTCATTTTAGGTACATTACAATGGAAGAATTGGAGCATGCCCTTAAAAAGTATAATATGGGTGACGAAAAAACTATAAAAGAGATCATTGCAGAAGTCGACACAGACAATGTGAGTCTCTCTCTCTCTCTCTTACACACACACGCACGCGAACACGAACGCACATGTGATTGCCGGGTCTCATCATTTACCCTTCAAACATAGTAATAAGAGTAAAGAGAATACTTAATGTCATTTTGAAAAACATGACCATATCATGTATAAAATGAATGCCAGAGATGGATCCAGAACTGTAGTCTTGTGGGGGGCAAACTTAAAGTCCATAACCACACAAATACAAGCTTTATTATTAATCCAATTCAAACCTAGGTATTGGTAGAAATTGATAGGGGAAATGATGAAAATGTTCTAAATTAATAGACCATGTACAAAAATATCAAATTATTAGCAAATATAACATTCAGTGAAGATAAAAATGAAAAAATAAAATAATAAAGGGTATATTTTCGACCAAAAACTATCCGTGGAGGCAGTCATCCCCACACCCCCTAGGTTAGATCCGTCCCTCATGAATATGGTCTACCTTGAGTGTTACTTGTCTCTTACATGTGATACCGAACACAATAATGGTGTTTGTGCCAAATATTCGCATAGTACTACAAAAGCGTAGAAGATTTGATACTTGCACAACGCCTCGATGCTCTACAGAAAGTTATTATAGTTCTAAGAAGTTGATTCGTAGTAAACCAATAGTCAAGTCTATAAACCTTAGTCTAGTCAACATATATACCATATCATTGTTGTTGTAGTACTTATTAGAGCTGGCAATTTGTGTGTACTAAAAGTTTAATATATATTTGATGGACGACTCAACATGAACACGACAAGTTTTATAAACGTGTTGAAAGGTTGAACACGAACACGGCATGTATATGAACACAAAACATGCACACGCCATGTTTAACACGGTAACTAAATGGGCCGTGGTGACATGACACGAGATGATTGGCACTATAGAACCAACATGTTTGACACGACGCTATCCAACACGTTTGGCATGTTTGTAGAATTGATTTACAATTATACCCTTAAGTGAGTGTGTTGTGCGTTTCACAAATACACACGACTCGACTACTAAATGTGTGAGCCCAAACACGCTAATTTCGTGTCGTGCTATGACACAAATTGCCAGGTCTAGTACTTTTATATGCTTACTTAAGGTTTTGCGTGAAGTTATCTGATTTTCTACTCTGAGCTAAACAAGATCCATGAACAAGTTTGTGTGTCATGTTTTTGATCTCTTTGCATCCAATGCAATATCTGAAATCCATTTGCAGGACGGAAGAATCAACTACGATGAGTTCGTAGCCATGATGAAAAAAGGCAATCCGGATATGGTCCAAAATCGCCGCCGCAAGTAAGCTTAAATCAGTAAGTTGGTTTAAATCAATGACATTTGAAGGAATTTGTCCTTTGCCTGACCTTAAATTTTGTGGAAAATGTACTTTCATCGTGCTCCTCTTTTTCCTTGAGCTCTTTTATATGTATCATTATCATTATTATTATATGTTCTCTTTGTATTTTACTTAAATGTGTTGATTATTATTATTTTTTTAATTTATCAAGTGTGATAATCCTTGTTCATTGTCATATTTCAATGTTACAATTTATGGTTTTTGAGAGTATAGTATTGCAATATTTGCACTTATCAGATTATTTTATGCTATATGAATATGCAAAAATGTGGATCAAATTTTGAGTGTCCAAGTTCGAGTCCAAATTGGTAACAAATGTGTCCCATTTTAAATAAATTACTTGCTACTAAACCAAAAACATTGAACAGATTATATGATACAAGAAGTGTTGATATTTTGTCTACATTGCATTCTTGTAGACAAGCCTCTTCGACGAAGATTTTCTTGAAACTTTCGTATACCTTTTTGTATATGTTATTTACGTGTATTTTTCTGCACCGATAAATGTGTAGATTGATATTTGTTTGAACGTTTAGTATTAATTGTTTACACGATATTTTTTGCACAAATCAATGTTTATAAGTTTACCTATTGTTATTTATAACTAATGTATATGTGAAAATACATACATTAAGTGTATTACAAAAAGTTCACACAATAGTTACGACAACAGGCAAATAATGTTTGTTGCCTAATTATCTTTATTCTTCTACGGCAACACTTATTCAGAAAATTTGTTTTTTTATAAAATGCCACTAATTATATTGAAATGGAGATGTATACATATATATGTCTCAACCAAGTTTTTAATTTTCATTTTTATGAAATCATAATACCTTTATATATTATCATCAATTCAACAAGAATATGGTCGATTGGGGGATGAGGGACAAGTTGCATTTCAGTGCCTGATATTTGACACAGAATCGACTACCTCATGCTTTAGTACATCTACAAATCGAAAAGACTTGTCTTCCCAAACAACAACCCAACAAGGTAATCAACTTGAATGTTAGCAATTGAGATTTAATTAAAACACTAAACAAATGGATCCGGCTAATGTGTTCCATAATCCATACCCAAAATAAACAATAAAGTGTTAATTTATGAAGTGACATCTATTCGCTGACTTGATTAAGTCTCAAGTTCTCAACAGTTTGGTAATACGCATCAAAAAATACAATATCGGTAGTACTACTAGTAGTTAAATATATTTTCAATCCTGGACAAAGATAGTAATCATATAGTGTATGGTAATCTTCCATTCTGCATCCAGACCGCGTCAGTACTATGTCTGTAACCTTCCATTGTCTTCTACTATCTTTTTTCGGCACCAAATATCTTATAATCTCCGCCTTGAGTCTCTCTACAAAGTCAAATTGCGACACTTCGAAAATCATTTTCTTAGTATTTCCGCTAATAAACCTTGCGGTTGTTTCATCGTTTGGTATTCTGATTCGAACTCTTGTATTAATATAGTTCCTTGTCACCTCTTGCCCGAATTGGAGTAAGATGATGATGCTATTTTCGTTGTTCGAGTTCAGGTTGTAACTAGAAATGGTTTGAGAATCGCTCATGCTTACATTTTCTGCATATAGATGCATTTTGTGTGCTGGAATGCCTATTACGGACTCAATCTTGCGCTTTAAGGTCAAAATAGTGGCTGAACTTGAAATGTTCACTACAGGCATTAGTTCTCTTCCATGCACAATGACTCTTATGTCATCGTTCACAACAGACCTGAAACAATTCATAATTTTTGTGATATAGTATTGATTGATTGATTTGATTCGAAAGAACTGTATGAGTATTTATATCATAAAATTAAGAGTCTAACTTACTTATAATTAAAGTTAATGCATAAAAAAATGGAAAATTTGATTTTCACAAGATATGTAATTTTAAGGTAATTACTTCAAGAAGAAACGATAAAAAAAATAAAGAAATTAATTATAACTAGGAAAATCATTATAAGGAATAAACTTTAATTTCTATAATTTTGACATTGCCCGTTTAATTTCCCAATTGAAATTTCTGGCCCAGAAAATATAGTAATTACATTTTGGGTCACAAACATTTCTAATTCTCATTTCTGGCCCACTCTTTGATTTTAAGTCCAAAGCTTTAAGCTTATCTCTCTCTGTCGTGTCAACGGTCGTCCCCAAATCTCCGCCTCTAAGAAACTCGAAAATTTCCCAGAAATTAGGGTTCTTGATTCCTCCCCAATTCCAATTCCAATTCCAAATCAAAATCATGCGACGAAGAATCAGAACCCACACTACTTGCGTGTATCGATTCTCCGATGCCACTTCTAATTAACAATCGTCCAGTCCAGTCTCTGCTGTCCCGCCCCAATTCGCAACTCATGTTGATGAGTTCTTGCTCTCAGTTCCTCTCTCAACGCCCCGTTCTCGCCACCGGATTTTCAGGACTTCGGGTCTCGCGCCGCCCTGCAACGTCTTCACCGCTCACTCGCAGTTTCCGGATCTCCGAGGCCAATCCCAAGTCTTCGAAGAACGTAAGCTTTTGGTATTGTTATTGGTTCTTTAAGCTTTGTTGTTTGGAATTCGAGTTGGGTTTCGTTTGGTTGCTGAGAAAGTGTAGGAAAATGCTGGAAAGTTAAAATCTTGAAGTTTGTCCTAAGATAGAAATGAGATGGGTGTGGATTGAAATTTAGCTTAATTGTGCATTTTAAGTCTTCGAAGAACGTATGCTTTTGGTATTGTTATTGGTTCTTTAAGCTTTGTTGTTTGGAATTCGAGTTGGGTTTTGCTTGGTTGCTGAGAAAGTGTAGGAAAATGTTGGAAAGTTGGAATCTTGAAGTTTTTCCTAAGATAGAAATGAGATGGGTGTGGATTGAAATTTAGCTTAAGAAAGTTTTTGAAGAACGTAAGCTTTTGGTATTGTTATTGGTTATTTAAGCTTTGTTGTTTATGATTCGAGTTGGGTTTCGTTTGGTTGCTAAGAAAGTGTAGGAAAATGTTGGAAAGTTAGAATCTTGATGTTTTTCGCAAGATAGAAATGAGATGGGCGTGGATTGAAATTTAGCTTTGATTGTGCATTTTTTCTGTATCTTCCAAGTTTTGGTTTGCTATTGCTTGTTTTTGTTGCCTGTTTCGTTTGCAGTTTGTTTCTTTAAGTTTGGTTGTCAAGAAGTTAATAAATGGGTTTGGGTTGGTTTGGTTGCCGAAGAAATGTAGGGAAAAGGTTAGAACGTGAATCTTGGAGCTTCCTTAGATGGCTTTATTGCACATTTCTGTATCTGCCAAGTTTTGATTTGCGATAGCTTTTGTTAATATTTTCGTTTGCAATTTGTTTCTATAAGTCTGGTTGTCTAGAAATTGAGTTGGGTTCCATTTGGTTGCTGAGAAAATGTTGGCAAATGTAGGAAAGTTAGAATCTTGAAGCTTACTTAGATGCAAATGAGATGAGTATGATGGATTGAAATATAGCTTAATTGTGCATTTCTGTATCTGCCAAGTTGCTCGCTGTTCTTGTTGTATTTCTCTTAACTATAATGTTGACTTCAATTTTTACTTTTCTTGTATTGCAGAAATGGAAAATTACATGTTTCAGGCGTGATGAGTTCTCTTCTGAACCTCCCCAATCCGAATTAAATGGAAATTTACTGCGCGATGAGTTCTCTTCTGAACCTCCTCAATCTGAATTAAATGAAAATATACTGCCCGAAGAAATTGTGGAGCCTGAAGCTGATAATCCAAGAACTGTTAGAAAAGAATGGACAACAATTCTTCTTGAGGTAATTCCTTTCTTCATTTGGTTCAATATGATGGCCATCTGAATCTGATTATTGTCCTCTCTAGATTGTGATCTGTGTATTACAAAAGAAGTCGATATGTACTCGTATGGTTATATTTTAGGTTTCTTGACTAGGTTATGTACTCAATTTTAGCATGTTGGAGATACTAAATGAATGGTCGTTTTATCTAGATATTTTCTCAAGAAAGCAAGAGAATATTTTGGATTTCCACTGAATAGTACTTTGTGGAGTGCCCTATTAAGCTATGTAGATGACACTTCTTTTGCCTGACATAGATAATTGCACTTAGTGGTATGCTGTAACATGTAAACCACATCATCATTCAGGTTTAAGACCACCTTCTAACCTGTGCAATATGTCAACGAGCCGGCCATCAATTAGGTTTAGGATGTCTTGATTTCTAATAGTCTTTGTACTCTCTGTTGGTTTATTTGTTATGATATTATATGTAGATTCGAAAGAATATTGTTAGCAGTTAGTACTAGGTTTTTTAGAAGATTTGCTTGGTTTACTTCTTGTTGACTTTGTACTGGTTGGAATGAGAAATGCATAATATTGTTTGGCAACTGCAATTTCCATTTGCATTTAGAGTTACAAGTCCTGCATAATATTGTTGCAGGCTTCAGATGCAGTGTTGAAGGCAATTGGGAGCCGGTGGACTGTGCCGTGGACAACAGAAACCATAATGCAGGTAATTGTTTCCCGCTTCAGTGGTTTTCTTAAGCAGCTTTCATGGCCACTGTTTACTTATTAGGACTATTAGTTGAACGCTTCGAGCCCCTGCAAAACTTTCACGCAACTTCTAACTTTTAAGTGTAAACTTCTTATGGTGATGCAGGTAATGCTTCTTTGGGTCGCCTCGTTCTGGTTCGTTGGGTCTTGGGTGATTCCATTTGCAGCCCACGTGGCCGGTATCAACAAAGAATCATTAACATTCAGAGGACAGGCCCTATACAGCCTAGTGACCGATGTGACCGAAGGCCTTGTTGGATGTGCAGTCCTTCACCAATGTCTATCTCGTTTCCGCCCCCTTCCATCCGATTGGTTCAAGTTCAGCCTCAGGGGAAACTGGCTGATCGATGTAGCTCTCGGATGCCTCATGTTCCCTCTGGTCAACCGTCTATCGCAACTGAATCTCCTACCCGCGATGCCTTCTACACCCGTCACCCCCTCCAGCGTCGAGCAATCTATCCTGGCACGAGACCCGGTGGCAATGGCATTGTATGCAATTGTAGTTTCGGTTTGCGCCCCTGTGTGGGAGGAGATAGTCTTTCGCGGGTTCCTTCTGCCTTCGCTGACCAAGTACATGCCCGTATGGTCTGCGATATTGGTGAGTTCTGTTGTCTTTGCTCTTGCACATTTCAATGTATATAGGATGCTACCACTTATTTTTCTTGGCATTGTGATGGGTATGATTTTTGCGCGATCGAGGAATTTATTGCCATCCATGCTCTTGCACAGCCTCTGGAACACCTTTGTGTTCTTGCGCTTGATGAGATCGTTTTTTTTTTTTTTTGCTAGGCCTTTGTAGTCTGTAGGATGCTACTTGTAGAAGGCACCAATGCAATTTGCTGGTGTGAAAATTCATTTCCATCATGAATCTTGAGCGTTGCAATATCAAATATATAAGCTCATATTTCTTCATTTTGTACTCTCTTTCTCTTAAATTGCAATAAATACCTTATACTTGTCTCGGTTTGCATATAGCTCCCTATACTTTTGTTTATGACAAACTAATTCTTAGTATTTAGAGTTTTATCATTTCGACAATGTGAAACTGATGGTGATAGTGAAAGTAAATTGGGTATTTTGAAAATAATGATTGATCGTGTGTCATGCTCATGATGAGAGAGAAAATTAAGTTAAACCCGCCTGACGGAATGAAAAACTACATGGAGCTATATGCAAATTGAGTGAAAAGTTAAAACTTAAAAACTCATCGTGACAGTGATAGTATGGGTAAAATGGTTATTTTCAGAAAGTATTACAGATCGTGGGCAATACACGTAATGAGAGGGAAAGATCAATTGAATTGCTTGACGGTAGAGCTCACAATTTGGAACTGAATCGGTGGGTACCCGATCTTAACTCAAGCTAACCAACTTTCGGGTTGAGTAAATGCGCACAAATCAATGCATTTTATGCTCGAAACTTGAAATCCGACTATTAGGGTCGGAGTAGGCTTCAACAACCCGAACCCGACCCAATACCCGATTTTGCTAGATCTAGTTGACGGATTGATATAAAATATAGAGAGATGTATGCAAAAGGGGATAAAAATCCATCATGAAAGAACCTTTTTCTTAGCCTTTACATATTGGAGAATTGAGGATTTTTTTAGTATTAAAATCAAGTATAGCTCTGTGTCTTAACATCATTGGACCAATCTTGATCTATTGCGACACTTGGTTGTCAGAGCTCAGAAAACAAGCTCAATCTCTGTGAATTTGGGCCTCTAAACTAAAATATATTATCTTTGCTTCTAAACTACATTTCTCTGGTTTCTCTTTTTTCATTGGAAAGGACCTGAGAAACCAACCCACCATGGTCCATGTGTATGGGGATTATCATAAAATAGATCCGATTAATTTTTGGGTCGAGTAGACTCAGCTCACCCACATGTTTTCTGTGTATAACTAATTCGGACTCCCGTCTTTTGGGTTAGGTTTGGTACTTTCAACCAAATTCTCTTGCAAAAATGACTAAGTATCTAAACTGCCAGTTTTACATTTCAAGTCAGACACTTAATGGAGAAACTGATAAAAACTAGCGGCACATACTATTTTGGTTAAAAAATTAGGGACTAAATTAGATCTCTATTAGAAAAATTAGTGACCAAATTAAAGTTTTACCTAATAAAAACCAGAAAGTTTTGTCCACATTGCTATTCCAATTTGGCCAACTTGTTTTTTGTAGCCATGCCATTTCTTGCTTCTCTCTTAAATATCTTTCATATTGCTATTATATTTGTGATCAATCCTTACCCACCAAGCATGCATGCATACAATTATATGCTCAGATCTGCATGTGATGCTGAGCAGAGACAAGCATTAGTCAATATAGTTATGTTAAATAAGTGCAACTCGAGACGTTGAATCGTTTTGGATTGTGTCGTGTTAAACGTGTTGGTATTTTTGTGTTAATCGTGTCGTGTGTCAGCCCGGCTCGCTTAGTTAAAGTTTCATGTTCATGCTCAATGTTTTATCACGAATACCGAAAATTAGTGTGTTCAATTGTTCAAGTCACTTTCTGACTTGTTCCCGGGTCGGGTTTGTTTGAGGAAACCGCGGGCCATATAGGAAAAGTCAGTGTCAATCCACACCTTTTATATGTAAAACCTACCGCCCGAACTCTTTTCAAACATTTTCAACTCGATCCTGAAAGAACCCAACTCAAAACCCGAATTGTCAGGTCTGATTGAGAACATCAAAACAAACCCACAGAGGTTGGAGAAGGACCATGCTCCATGGATGCAGAGTTTGAGAGAGTGAATGTTTGGTTTCTGTCAACATCTAGTTGAGAATAATGATGATCCACTTTTATGGGCTACTTGCCCAACAAAATTTTAGGTATGAGCCATAAAGTTGTATGTTACAAATGTCATTAAATATGAACTAAAATTAGTACTGGTTCAGTTGCAATTTGATAACCAAGGTGCATGCATGGGACTAATAAAGACAATATATCTTTGAATCTTGGTGCTCCTCAATCTGGAGAAGATCCTTTATTTCAAAAGTTCAAGAGGTGGTAGTTCGAGTTTCGGATAAAGTTTAGAGTAAAATTTGGATCCGTCGGTTCAATTTTGTGTTATGCAGTCAAAGTTTGTGGGTTTGTGAGTTTGTCACCCGCATATGGCCAAACAATTGGTAAGGATCATTTTATATGACTTGAACTCGTAAAATTTTTATGTTAGATTTCAAGTGCTTGCGGGTTCGATTTCAAATTGCATGCTTTAACTTGTGCTTAGACATGTTTTGGACACAAATGCATGTACATTCGGAATTTATTATACATTTTTGCTCGTTCGGGCCACACGAAATAGTTTTCGAATATCATTTTATAGAAGACTGTGGACAGGTTGGATAACATGCACTTTGTTATGAATGGAATTGGACACCAACATTAATGGCTCTGAAACCAATTGTTGTGAACCAAGCACTAAAATACTTATGACTCTGATACCACTTGTGTGAAATTATTCTATTACACTCTTGAACGCACATTCAAAGTTCGAGCAAATTATTTTCATGTCTGCGTTCTCTTTCTAACTACGATGTTCTTTAACTTTTGTTTCAATCCTCGGACTCCATGAGCATAACAAGTTCCGTTCGTAATTTTTCTTTTACAAATTACTGAACCCAAATAATTTTATCTGAAATTCAAATTGTCAACTTTAATTATTTTCAGATTCGTGTATCCGAATCAACATAAGATTAGGACCAGCCAAAAAGGATATAAGGTAAGGTCATGTCATGGGCTGGGTGGTCCTAAAATGGTGCTTTTCTGTTCCCAAAGCTCCTACAACCTGTGATAGCTAGTGTGACACACACATCTAAGTTGGTCACATCATATTTTATTATAAAATATATTATCAACAATTTTTATAAATTGAATCATGCTTTTTGGGAATGCAAATACCATGTGAGCTACATGCTCTAAAATGTTCAAGACTATCGTACTCTATGGGTCACAAATTCAGACTTGGATCGAGTTTAACATGTTTGGGTTTGCAAAATTTGATTTGAATATGATCTAAAATCGTTCCAGAGTCGTTCAAATTTTAAGTTTTGAGTTATGAAAGTAAGTTAAATTTTCACAACAATGGTTCTACAGTTAATAGTTTGTATTCATTTCTAAATACTCAAACTCATTTAAAGTAAAAAAAGTTCATTTACAAAGAACTTAGTTGTGTCACGTAAAGTTAATCGACCATTTTGTAAATTTGTAAAAGAAGTTAGTTGCACCACACAAACATGATTGATTCTCAAAAATCAACCATTACATCATGAACAAATCATAATATAATCGTATTCGATGAAAAAAAATTAAGTTGTTATAGAATTGAATTTTTTCTACTAATGTGTCATTTTCGTGTTGTGTTAAAAGCCATATATATATATAATGTATGAGTTAACACAAACATAACACATTTAATAATTATACTGACGTTTCGTGTTTATGTCAACCTTACTTGAATGAAAAATAAGGTGAATTGCACTTCTTATTTTTACAATATAGTAGGTATATTTGATAATGCGGGCCGCAGAAAACTGCACGTATTCTCATCAGACATTTTTTTATTGGTTCATTAAAATTTTATTTCTATCAAAATAATGTAATGCACTGCATGTGGTTTGATTATACATAATATTCTAGATTTGTCATATTATTTTGCTAGAATTAAGTTTTTGTATGTTAGGAGATCGGCTAATAATGTGGCTCATGCTTTGGCAAGGTCGTCTAGGTCGATTGAGTCGGACTGTTGGTTGGGTCAGTTCGGCCTGTCTTTTATTTCCGAGTTGGTATTTGCTGATGCTTAATTAATATATATATTTTTTGAAATCAATGCTTAATTAATATAAGGGTTTCCTTGAAAAAAAAATTACTTCCTCCGTTTCAAATTAAATGTCATTCTGGAGTCCAAATTTTGTTTCAAATTAAATGTCACTTTCTATTTTTAGCAAACTTATACACGTGACTTTTCCATAGTGCCCTTTGTCATGATGACTTTTATATAGAAGATGAAAAGCATAAAAGTTGAATAAATATACTAGTAGTGGACTAACAATGATGAATTTTATGTTTTTTTATTTAAGAGTAAAAAAGTCATTTAACATTTTTCCTTAATATTTGTGATAAACTCTACAACGACATTTAATTTGAAACGGAGGTAGTATATCATAACAAACCAACACAACCCATTTGATGGTGCAGATGCATCTGGGCCGTCATCTAGATCCAATCATAAACAAACTGTGGGCCCCAAATCCAAAACAACGGCCCAGATTCAATCACTCATCTAAATTTCGGCGCGCGTCAGACAAAGCTGCTGTACCATTACCTCACTCACAACTGAGTACACTGCACATAAAATTTAAACAAACCCAAACAGACCCTTAAATCAAACTGTCGAGCCGAAACCTAGACCGTTAAGATTTCGACACGTGTCCACCTTCGTAAATACTCCCCACACTTTAAAAACTCAAAAACCGAGGGAAGAGCTCAACAGAATCTCCTGTAAAAGCGGGAACCGCCACAGCCACCGCATTTCTCGCTCCACCTCTTCTCCGCCGCCGCCGGCCGCCGTGAGAGAAACTGTACCTTCTCCTTCTTCCGGCGACTTCGGTGTCCGTAGATCCGTGATTTTCGCATTCGGTAACCGGTAGTTACTGAAATTAGAAAGAGAGAAGAAAATACAGAGACGAGTGTGCGTTGGACAAGAAAAACAGGAGAATTCGTGAGGGAGAGAGACCGAGAAATCGCCGGAGGCTCTTTCGGTTCTGTGTCTGAATCAAACTTCAGATTTTTTTTCTTTTTCTTTCTCTTTCTCTTCCTGTTTTTTGGTGAGAAATTTTTTCTGAAATTTCGTTTTCCTTTGATTCTGAATTTTTTATTCAAATTCTGGAAGATTTTTTTGAGAATCTGAGACGGAAGCAGTGTTCTGTTGTGTTGATTTGATCTAGAGTAGTGTTAGGGATGGAACAGAGAAACATACTGTTATCGGCGTTGAGCGTAGGGGTGGGGGTTGGGATAGGGATTGCTTCGGGACAAACGGTGGGAAAATGGAGCGGAAACGCCATTCCGTCGAACGCCATAACTGCGGAGAAATTGGAGCAGGAGATGCTCAGGATGGTGGTGGATGGCAGAGAGACTAAGGTCACTTTTGCCGAATTCCCCTATTACCTCAGGTGATGATCCATCTCTTGCCTCTTCTTCAACTTCCTATTTTCACTTTCATTTTGTTTTTGTGTGTTTTCATTTCTGTGAGAAAGTGACAGATCAAGTCTTTTTTCGGTTCAATAAAGTATATATTTGAAAATGATTGTAAAATATGAAGAATGTTTCGAAAATTGATAGCTAGAAAATGATCTCTTCACAGTAGTTGTTCTCAGACATTTTTCTCTTACTTTCTTTTTTCCAGAGTAACGCCTTATAGCTTGAGCTTTTAAATGAATCCATATTTTGCAATACTAAACAGCTGAATTGGTTCTTAATGTACACAAAAAAAATTCCTTTGTAGAAATACCAAAATAATTAATAAACTTGGAATAGTGAAAAGAATCTTGATCCAAACGATCAGTTTCTAATTTGAGCTTAGGTAGGTGATATTATTGTTTAGCCTTCATTGGGACATTGAGAATTGAAGTGTCGTTTTCTGTGACATGTTTGAATAAAATATCACTTGGATTAATTTTAGTTCATTTAATATTTTATATTGTACAGTTTTCTTTCTTTTTTGGTGACTATGGATACACATCACTAGATAACATTGTGGATTTGCGGTTTGTATGGATTTATTAGGCGGGCTTAGATCATTTTAATTTTCTAATAATAAAATACTAAAGGGAATTCGAGTTTTGCTTGTCACATGCTTTGTTGTTCTCCCAGATTTTTGAATCTATGTCTTGGTTTTGTTGCTTACTTCTCATCCTATCTTCCTCGGGAATCATATCTTGTATATGGATATTTTGGTAGTTTTCCAGTTGCCAAGATGTATTTGTCTAGCAAAGTGTTGTCCTGATTTCTCATTAATATGTAATTTGGTTCATCGGTTAAATTCTTAGCATGTAACAGACAGCATGTTCAGGTCCCTACCCATCTGGTGACATTTTTACACCACGAAAGTATTGATCTTGAAATTGTGAGATTAACAGCTGGAACTGCCCCATTAGTTTTAGACTTTTAGTATATATAGTTTGGTCTCTATCAAATTGTATAGCCCTTGGTCTATAACATCACTTGTAGTGAGAAACATCAAAGTTTACAGCTAATATGGGTGTTATAACAAGTTTGCAAAAAATATAGATGTTCTTTTGGATTTTGTTATAACAAGGTTGTTTTCACAATTTCAAATTATGAAAGAAGTTTAATTTCTAGATTCTAAAGATGGGTGAATGTTGAACTAATGGAGCCCTGCAGTATTGGCTATGTTGTCCAAAAGTATGGTTAATTATTTTTTCTTGATGTTTTTGTTATCAATCATGCTTATAGTTCAAAATTATTGTGTGACCTGTAACCTTTCTAGTGTATAACGTGTTCATGCCTTGGACTATTGGATAACAGTGAGCAGACGCGGGTACTGCTGACAAGTGCTGCCTATGTGCACTTAATGCATGCTGATGCTTCTAGGTATACTCGGAACCTCTCACCTGCAAGTCGGGCTATATTGCTCTCAGGGCCTGCAGGTTGGTTGTCTTGGTTATAGTCTTGATATGGTCTGTGATGACCTAACCATATTGTTTTTATCTTTTTATATAACAAATCTAATCACTCTATCTCATTTTCATTTTGAAGAACTTTACCAGCAAGTTCTTGCCAAGGCATTGGCCCATTACTTTGAAGCAAAGCTGTTGCTGTTAGATGTAACTGATTTTTCATTGAAGGTGAGTGTGTGTGGCAATTTCTTTTTGTTTCGTGTTTTGGGTTCCTAATCTTTATCTGATTTTGTATTGGTACAGATTCAGAGCAAATATGGCACTCCAAACAAAGAATCTGCAGTAAGCTTCTCCAAACTCATTTTGACTGTATTCTTCTTGTGTTGTATGGGTAGTCCACAATTGCTGCCACTTTGGGGACATGATTATAACTAAAATAAAAATTTCTAATCTAATGTTTTGCTGTTCTTAAATTTATACAATACATTTTTTTGTGAAATGTATGCATAACATTGTATTATGCTTACCCACTTCCACTGGCATAATGATCTTATGAATTGTACTAATTAATTTTTTTTATGTTTGTGATTCTGTTTCGTAGTCATTTAAGAGATCCACCTCAGAAACAACACTGGAGCGGTTGTCTGAATTTTTTGGATCTTTTTCCGGCTATCAGAATAAGGAAGAACCCATAGGTAACAGGAAGAATTCTGGCCTGTCATTTTGCTAGGACTTTCTCTCATATGGAGGAAATGCTTCAATCAGTTTTCTGTTCTTTGTCCTGGTGTCTAATATTTTGGGTTTTGTACGAGACACACTTGTGTTTTTATAGACTTTTCCCATGCTTATAATGATGTATCCTTATAAGTATAGCATCATTATTGGGATTGGATCTTTTCGTACTTTGCTTTCTCTTCTTCCATTAGGGTTTATTGGTTCCAACTTTGTTGTGTACCTGATCAACACATTATGTTGCAGGCACATTACGAAGGCAAAGCAGTGGCACTGATCTTCGATCAAGGTATGCTGTTTAGTGGAAATTTTTAACTGGCGATAACAAAACTGTGTATTAGTACTTATTTGTTTTTACACTTTCATCTTGTGCATGTGATTGCAGGGGAGCAGAGGCTAGTAACCCTTCTAAGCTTCGAAGAAATTTCTCTGCATCAGCTAATATCAGTAATCTAGCTTCACAGGGTCCTCCTTCAAATCCAGGTTTTTTTCCCTACTATGCTAATTGAATACTCCTGTATATATAACTTTTTATTGGTACTAATTTCCTATACATTAATGATATGGGAAAAAAAATTAGAACAATGGTTCACTCATGATTAGAATGAAATAGTGGCTTTGAAGGTGTGAAGTAGCATGCCACTACTGAGTTCTTATAATGTTTAGCAATCAAATATTAGAGTACAGATTTATTACATCTTATTTACATATTTTCCACATATATTCTAATAACTCGTTTGCTCTTGTAGCTCCTCTGAGGCGCACAACCAGCTGGTCATTTGATGAGAAACTTCTTATTCAATCACTTTACAGGGTAAAAATCCATCTTGGACTGTACTTATGTACTTAGAACTTTGAAGTTGCAAGAAAATTTCCACTTTATGATATTTCTATGATGTTTAATACTCAAACAATTAAGCTATGAAGTTATGTTGTGTTTCACTATGATTATATGATGTGTGAAAATTAATTCACTTTTTCTTTTTTGCAGGTTCTGGTTTATGTGTCAAAATCCTGTCCCATTGTGCTCTATCTTAGGGATGTTGAGAAGCTTCTATCTAGATCACATAGGGTATATAACATGTTTCAGAAGATGTTGCAGAAACTAACTGGAGCAGTTTTGGTTCTTGGTTCACGAATCGTGGATCCAGATGATGACTGCAGGGAGGTGGATGACAGGCTTACTGCCCTTTTTCCTTACAACATCGAAATCAGGCCTCCAGATGACGAAAACCATCTTGTCAGCTGGAAGGCTCAGCTGGAGGAGGACATGAAGAGGATCCAGGCTCAGGATAACAGAAACCACATCATGGAAGTACTATCGTCAAATGATCTTGATTGTGACGATCTAGATTCCGTCTGCCTTCAAGACACGGCGGTTCTTAGTAACTACATAGAAGAGATTGTGGTGTCTGCAATCTCTTATCATTTAATGAATAACAAGGATCCAACTTATAGTAACGGAAAACTTGTGATCTCATCCAAGAGGTAAGATTAGCTCCGTTTTTTGGTTTCTGTTTCTTATCTATGAACTTACATGTCTTCCTTGAAACAGTTTGGCGCATGGATTGAGTATATTCCAGGAAACTAAAAAAACTGGCCACAAGGAAGTGTTAAAGTTGGGAGTGAATACTGAGAAATCAAAGGTTTGTTTTTAAATATTTGCATGAGAAAATAAGAACCACTGGAGTACTGATATTAATAGCTTTGTAGGAAGGGGGAGGAGAAGCAGCCACTGCTGCGAAGCCAGAAGCAAAGTCAGAAACAAAAACTGAAACCACAGCTCCTGCAAACAAAGGTGGGGCAGAGGGTTCAGCTCCATCAGTGGCAGCTGCTGCAGCAGCAGCAACTCCAGCTCCAGCACCAGCACCCAAAGTTTCGGTATATAAATATACATTTTTCCTTTCTAAAAACTCTTGTATATGGAAAATAACAGAAAAGAGGATGTCCTAGGAAATGAAGAAAGAAATAACTGACAGTAAGTTTAGGTAGCGTTTCGATTATAATTTTTGTTCTAGAATGGTAATCAAGAATAGGAACGGGAATGATATTTTCGTCGTTCATGTTTGGCTTAGGATATTTTATCATGAAAATGTCTATAAAATGGGAATCTTGTTCCCATTACAATTTTTTTTTAATCCAAACGCTACATGCTTGCAAGATTGTGTTTCTTACACTTCTTGCCTGTTAGTACTGACTCAGTTTATGTATTTTCTACCTTCTAACAGGAATATCCTCCCGACAATGAATTTGAAAAACGTATCAGGCCAGAGGTCATTCCAGCAAATGAGATCGATGTGACATTCACTGATGTCGGTGCCATGGAAGAGATTAAAGAGTCACTTCAGGAGCTAGTAATGCTCCCTCTTAGACGACCAGACTTGTTCAAAGGAGGCCTTTTGAAGCCTTGCAGGGGAATATTGCTATTCGGACCTCCTGGCACGGGGAAGACAATGATGGCCAAAGCCATTGCCAAAGAGGCCGGAGCTAGCTTCATCAATGTCTCAATGTCGACCATCACTTCTAAATGGTTTGGCGAAGATGAGAAGAATGTCCGAGCTCTATTCACTCTGGCAGCTAAGGTGTCCCCGACAATTATATTTGTGGACGAAGTTGATAGCATGCTTGGACAGCGAACAAGAGTTGGGGAGCACGAGGCCATGAGGAAGATAAAAAATGAATTCATGACTCATTGGGATGGGCTCTTGACTAAAGCCGGTGAGCGCATTCTTGTCCTTGCTGCAACTAACAGGCCATTTGACCTTGATGAAGCAATTATTAGGCGTTTCGAGCGAAGGTATAATATATCTACCAATGGATTATAATTTTGTTCAGTAATGATAATTCAAAGAAAATTTGATCCCAATGCTACCTAGATACGTGAAATTTGAAACTTGTCCCTGCCTATAACCATGTTTGTTGATGCCAACAGAATCATGGTTGGTCTACCAAACCCCGAGAACAGGGAGATGATTATGAAAACTCTCTTGGCAAAAGAGAAGATAGAAGAAGGACTAGACTTCAAGGAGATTGCTACAATGACAGAAGGATTCAGCGGGAGTGATCTCAAGGTTCGTATTGACAACGTAGATGGTTTATTTTTCTAATATACATGTTAACTTGGCGTCATGGTTGTTAAAATCTTTGATTACCCATTCAGTTTATTCAAGTCAATTCACTCTGAGTACTGAATCAGACATGGATAAGAATCATATGATGTCAGTCCTAAGAGACTGGTTGTAAAAATCACTCTCCGCCCGTATTAGAGAATTTCATGATTATTATATAACTCTTATCGTGTGATTTCCGATTTAATTCCTGATCTAACGACCATGCTTGGCATTACTGACTTGTTGTTGAAACAGAACTTGTGTACAACAGCTGCTTATCGGCCAGTGAGGGAATTGATACAGCAAGAGAGGCAAAAGGATTTGGTAAGCATTATCTTTTTGCTGAAAGTGGCTAATAACCTGAAAAATATATATGTTCCACTCATGAAAAATTTGTGTGCAGGCGAAAAAACAAGCAGGGAAAAACACCGAAGAAGTTAAAGAGGAAAGGGTAATTACTCTCAGGCCATTAAACATAGAAGACTTCAGGCAGGCAAAGAACCAGGTAAAGCCCCTTCCTCCTTTCTACGGTTGGCGTGTTTTTTGTTAATGTACCTGGCAATGTGGGCCGGACCAGAAACTCGAGAGTCTCAACTTTTAAGTGATGAGACATGTTGGGCCAAGTGGTTAAAACACTTTGGATTTTCTCTGAGGTCTCAAGTTCGAGCCTCCTTGTCGATGGTATGGGGTGGGGATTTGTGGGGTGGGGTTTAGGGTGACCTTCCCTTTGGAGGGTGAGAAACATTGTTACTTCGAGTATGATGTCCCGTTGCTGATAAAAAAATAATTTAAGTGATGAGATATATTAGTATTGACTAAAAGAAAACCGATAAGAATATATGCAATTTTCAGCCTAGCCCGTTTAGGCCCGCAGCCCATCAGGTATATTTAGAACCAGCGACATGGTAGTTACTCTACTAAAGTAACATCTGGATTGTTAAGTTTTGTTCCATTAAGTTTTTGCCACTTTCGATATCATTATCCTAGCTGTGAATTTCACCATTTCTGGGTCACAAATTCATGCATTTCACTATTAAATGTTCTTTACCAGACTCCACATTTTCTTCAACCAAAATGATATTTTCATTTTAGAGTATGAACTATGTGCGCACGAGAGCCATTTGAACAAAAAGATTTATATTGATTTGTGAGCCAAACATGGCAAGTTGAACCCGATACCCATAACCTAATCTGCCTTCTTGCGGATTCAGGTTTCCTAAAATAGTCCCGATCAATATTCAGGTCAAGCATACCCCACACAAACCCGCACCCCTATCAAGTTTTAGGTTCAAGCTAGACCTTTCCTACCTGGACCCAAAAAAGATTCAACCCAAAGCTCGAATTGCAATTCCCTAGGTAGTTTTTACACATACTGAATCATCATCTAACGTATTCACTTCCCGGGATGCAGGTTGCAGCAAGCTTCGCAGCTGAGGGATCTATAATGGGCGAGTTGAAGCAGTGGAATGACTTGTACGGGGAAGGCGGTTCGAGGAAGAAAGAACAATTGTCTTATTTCTTATAAAGAAAGCTGCATCCATATTCCCACAAGCGCCATTATCATTTTACAAACATATATATCATTACGAATCTCTGGTAAGTGATTCAATTTTGATATTGGTGTTGGGGAAAAGGAAGGGAAAGAAAAAGTCACCTATAGAGTAGTTCTCTATGAATTAAACATCCTGTAATATTATAAAAAGAAAAAGAAAAAAAATTATTTAACTATATTTAGCAAATATCTATCTGATTTGCTTGTCAACGAGCTGTGTTGACTGATGATTTGTAAGGAAAAATTACAAGTCTGAGAGTATTTTGTTTTGTTTCGTTGGGTTTGTATTATTATTTATAGGATGTGGTCGAGTCATTCTATGTTGTAAGACAATATGTTAACACACTCGTCTTTTGCTAAAGTTTGAGTGTATGTCATTTTTTATCCAACACTTTATATATATATACATGAAACCTGTGCCTTCTGTCTTCGTGACTCTATAAGCTCATTTCCAGTTCTTTATACATGTATTCATTTAACAAAACCGACAATCAGATCCGAACCGAAACGTGCAAGGACTACCATTGTGCATGCATTAGCCTTTCGTGAATAACAAACAACGAATCAGTTGGTAGGAGGCTATCAGACCAAAACCGTTAAATGATCCACTTAACGCCCCTTCCTTTTGTAGAAGTTCCAACTTCCAATACGCAATGAAAAACGAGCAAATTTAGACTAGAAACACTAGTCAAAATACAGGGATGAAATGGAATTGAAGTGACGGGAGATGCTTAAATCTAATAAGCAACTTTATAACATATGATCACATCAAACAACATAACAAAACGATCCATTGCAAAAGCTAACCCCATGTGTAGCACAAAAACAGGTATAAAACATATCCATAATATCCATCCACATTGTGAACCCAACAAAGGGGAAAGGAAAAGAGACAACTAAAACGGAGGGTTCTAGACATAAATGGATAAAATTTCACAACCTCAGAGACCCACACAGCTACTAAATCAGTCTGAACCTAGTAAATATCATCTTCCATCATTCACAAACCCGTTGTTCCTATGCCATCTTCTTAGCTTTCAATGACCTCGGGATCTTACTCAATACCTTGCTCAATACCTTGGCGTCGAAGACGGCGTACTGCTTCTTGATCTCAATCATAGCTTTTTCGGCCAATGGGTCTATCTTGTCCTCGTATTTGTCGTATGTCACGGGGACCGTGAAGAGCAAAACAAATGCTGTTGCACAAAATCATCAACATATATGTTAGAATATGCAAACAGAGGGCATGGAGTTAGCCAAAGAGCTATTGGCTGAAATTCTTTTTCTTTATGCTAATATTAGTCCTAGAATTGGCAAAGAAAGAAGCATTACCAATGTAGAACAAGGTCACGAAGTTGCACCAGTTACCCACAATGGACAAAACCCACAATCCAGCAATAACCTGTTGATTAAAACACAGCACAGAAGGTAAAAAAGCTATACTCATCCACTAAAATAAGATAATCTCTGTTGGTTAAAAAAAAAGATCATCTCTGTGGTAAATATAATCCAACATTTGGGTAATCATATCAATTGGTTTCACTGTAACCAAATTAAAAGTCGTATAAGGTTGCCTAGGATTTAATTGAAATACATGATTTGAAATTTTGGATTTAAAATGGGTTATTTTAAATAGAAATAATATTTGGAAAAGAATTTTAAATGTCACAGTAAAAGTCAGTCATTTGAAATCCCATTTAAGAATGTCTAGAATTCTTTCGGATTTGAGCCAAATCCAATTTTTTTAATCAAAATTTGACTAAAATCAAGAATTTAATTCAAATACAAGAACCCAAACAGAGCATAGAAGTACTGATAAAGACCAACACTTACAGAGAGGAACTTCTTCAGATCCCTTCCTGATGCAATGTCGCGCAGGACAGCAAAACCTCGGTTGATCTCAATTGTAAGAGCATTAGCAATCTCAAGAACTGGGTCCTTGGGGAGGTGGACTTCGGGAATGCGTGGAGGCGACCTAATGGAAACAAGTCAGACTATGCAACAATCCCAAGATACATTAACAGCTAAATATTGAGTGAAGGCACAAACATATTACTTGTTGATGAATGTGGAGGCATTGGACCACAGGAACAACACAGCAAGAGCTAAAATCAAGCAGTGGCAAACCAGAGTCAACAGATGGTACTCGAGCAATTCAAATAGAACCCAGATGGCTGTGGCACCACCCAGAACTCCACCAGAAACCTTCTTGTTCTTCCATAGGAAAATATCAGCAGCTGCATCAATTTACAAACATTCATGAGTATATGCAGATGGATGTCACAAATAAACTAATAGCTCAGAAAACAAGTGATAAAACAGTAGCACGATTGATAAATGACTGCCTAGTTTCTATGAGATCTAATCACATCTTAACTGCAAATGAAAACTGTAAATACAAATAAATTAAGAAAACCGAAACTTCATCACCTCTATTTAATCAGAAATCTAACAGGATCTAAAAAATATAAGTAAATAGGATCAGATCTACAATCCACAACAAAATCAAGCCCATACTAAAATCGAGCTTAGCTACAAGCCATTACTCCAAAATCTATCACTATTTTCGCTCCAAAATTTTCGTTAGGGTTTGAAATTTTTTTTGTACAGTGAACTTAAATACGAGACCTCAAATCACCAAATCCAACCCAAAATCATGCATGAACAAAACTTCCAACTCTAAAACTACGATTTCTCAGTAAACAAACAGAAAATTCAGCACAAACAAAATGAAGCTTAAACCACATAAAAACACCATAAAATAAAGCAATCAGGTCAAATCGAAGCTCAAATTCAACTCCCAAGCCAGATCGGACACACAAATCAAGTAGAAATGAAGCATAAAAAGTAACAGACTAAAAGTATGAAAAACTGAGCATACGTTTTCCACCGCCGAGAACCTTGTGAACAGGCTTCTCTCTGCCGAAGATCCGGTAAATCTTGGACTTGATCGACGACGGCGAAGACGACTTCTCGTCATCGGAGTCCGACGACGACGACGAATCGTGGCCGTGGATCTTGTCGGCTATCTTCTCCATCAGAGACTCCTCCTTGTGCTCCTTGTGCTCCTCGTGGTGATGCTCAGACATGGCGACTAGTCAAACACTGAATCGAAGCTCACTCCGATTCTCCAAAACCCTAACTCTCACTCAGAGATTCGAATCGTAAGAAACTGCGAAGAAACCTCTAGAAAACGATACGCTTCTACGTTGAAACCAACACCATTTCTCATCTGTGGACTAAATAGGGACAAGCACTCCACAGATTCAATCATGACCGTTAAAGAAATCAAATCGATCTGGGCCGTTGAAGCATTCTGGATCTGAACCTGTGGGTCCGGGTTGAACCCGAAACCCGAAAAAAGCAGGTATAAAAAAACGAATGGCGGTAGTGGCACTTTGAAATTTACGAGGATTCTCAGCCGTTGGATCAGGCGACTCGCTTGATCGGAGGCTTGTCCTGGATTGTTGCACGTGGCGCGAGGAGCACCGTCTGTCGGTTCCGAAATTTGAAATCGGACGGCTGCTGGGGACCACTTTGTGTTGGTGACATGGTTGGACGAACCAGATGCTGACGCGTGGGATTTTGGACGGTGATGTAAAATTCTTGGCTACTAAGAAAGGTAAAAAGTTTAATTTAATTATATCTTTGACTTTCTAAATGAAATTATAAAATTATGGTTAATTTTTTATTAATTGCTCCACATAATTTCTATATTATAAATCATTTTAAAAATTAATCAGTCAATGCATTATCTCATACTATGAATATTGATTTTTATTAGCAAAAAGGAAAGGTTTTGGGCATATGTACATAACTCAAAAAATATATCTTTCTCAATTGATCATATTTATATCCACAATTTTCAATAAATAAAATGTAAATTCAATTCCATCACATTAATTTTTAACGCAAATAATTGCTGCATGTACCTACATGCATGTATATTGCATGTAGACTGACGTGGCGCAATCATAACCACACATGTCCCCTGATTTAAAAGTGGATGAGGTAGGACCCACACAAGCTTTGGAGAGAGGAAGAAAAATTATGTGGCTGAAAATGCGTCACGTAAGCCTACATGTAATATACATGCATATAGGATACATGCAAAGATTATCTCCCAAATTTTCAATGGTTTTATTAAAATAGTATTACTATTTTTTCACAAATCATTTTGAACCAATGTAGTATAAACATTGATTTCTCTCTACTACAAAAAAGAAGAAGATTATTTTCTATATAGACGAGAAATGAACCAAATATTTACTCAAAAAGCCAAGACAAATTATTTAGGTGATTAGAACCCATTAATTTACCAATACTTATCATTTTAAAGATGTTCAATAAGGTTGAACTGGACTGAAACGGGTGGAAATTAGTATCATGACAACCAAACTAAATGATATCCGGGTCTTGGTCATTTGAATTGGACCCAAACTAGACCGATGGAAGGTTAAAAGGATTATGCAAAACCCAGTCCTAATCCAGATGGGTCGGGTTGGTTTGGATCACCAACCCGACCTATATGGATAGTTTCATTTGGAACAGCCCTACCTAAGTGTTAACTTTACTTAAAATGTTTTATATCATTGTGTTAGTATTCATTTATTTTCCAATCTTGTGTAGTTTCAAGCTATAATCAATCAAAATGGGCCTATATTACTTAATCATGCAACAAACTTTAATGCTAATCACCTAATTGAAAGCTGCCAAACCATGCACATCATGAAGGCTCCTATGCAAAACCCAAATAGCCACATGAGTGTCTCTCTCTGGGTCCAGTGACCCTCACAAAATACCAAACTCCTTCAAGCTCTTCCAAATGAGAGAGTCAACAAAAATACAAGTAGGGCTAAAATAGTAATTACACTAACTGTTTTGCAAACACAAATATTTGATTTAACCCAAAGATTCAAAGGGTTTCATAACAAGATTCCAAGCAACTTTTTTACATGATCATTTTGGTGACCCTCCTTGTCCATGGAGGCATTGATCAAAATAAAGCACACAGAAGGCATGATGAGAACAAGTGCAAGAGGCTAAAGGGAGTGGTGGTAGGGCCAAGAGCACATAAAAGGAAGCAACAAAAGGGTACTATGGCATATAAGTTTAAATTCAAGCTTTGGGTACTTGCAATTCTTTAGGTATAAGTAATACATAGAGAAATGATAGGGCAAGTGTTGGTTTGGGCTGGCAATTTGGGTCATGATCCGTGACACGACGCAATTTTAAGTAGATTTGTATTCAACATAATCGAATTAGTATTCAACTCGTGTTTAAACGTGTTAGCCGTGTCATCTTGTGGCAACGATAAACTTGTGTAAAAACATTATGGTTGTAGATTCAAAACAAGAAATCAAGGGTTAGTTTGTGTACATAAATAATATCAATAACCTTCTCCAAACCCTACAACAACAAGAGCCTAGTGAATTGGAGGCTTTATATATGATGTTGGTATGAGTATGAAAATGGAGCTACTATACTATTTGTGCTAGAATCTTACTTATTTTGAAAAACAAGTTTTCACAAAAGTATCACAAAGAAAAAGGTATAAATTGGCAACATAAGTACTCATACATTTTGCTCCTAGAAGCAATAGGCTGGCTGCTTTATCAAGAAAACCAACCCTACTATTCATTTTTGCTTTACAATTCATTGCAACATTGGCCAAAATGGGGAAGAGAATTGAAAGGCATAGACAAAAGAGATTATTGATCATCAAATGAGAAGCCTAGATGGATATAAGTAATTCTCATGTCCAAACAATTATTTTGATAGAAATCAAGACCAAAACTATTGTCTCCAAGGAAACAACCAGACGGTTTGAACTTCACGTTTCTCTAACAGAGGTCGTTATTCAAATTCTAAGAGTAGAATAGGAAAGGAAATCCACGTGCAATTCGATCAACCTGTTTTCTTCTAAAACAAGTCGTGGATTAGAACTATGTGACTAGAGTGGGGAAGGATACCCCTATTGTGTAATTCATGAGCTATTAAGTTTTCATTTCAAACCGAAATAAAAGCTAATGTCCTAGGATAATCCTATCATACTTCACAATGTCAATAGTTGTACTTACATTAACTTATGATGTCAAGGACAGTTCAGTACATAAGATTCCTACTATTATGGGTTTGACAAGTTGAACTAATAGTTCTACACTAGCGCTCTATGTCACACAATACTCTTATCGATGATTTGAAAAACGCTACGCCATACCTTGTATCACATTATCAAAGCATAAGAACTTAATAATCTATCGCCCTTACCATAGTAGCCCTACACTGGCGCTCTATGTCACGCAATGACAGTCTATTACACAAGACTTGTGTTGTGATAAAGATTGGGAAATTGCCACATGATATCTTGAATTTGATAGATCTTAAATATGGGCATCAAAGTACCCAAGCAACATGGTTTTGGTCTAATCCTAGAGACAAACTAGAGCACATGATATGGGCCAATGGAGAGCCATCTTGGTTCCTTCTTGGGCACTCATAAAAGGGTTGTGCAAAGCAAAAGTGAAGCCAAAAACCCAAGACTTTGGATCTGTAAAGTTCAATGCTTTAAACAAGCACACCTCATTGTACACAAAATCCATGTTATTGCAATGTGTGTGCTTCACAACATAGACAAAACAAACAAGAGACAATCACAAGAGCTACCTCATTTTTTACTCAGAGACACGACCGTGCACAAGTCAAGAACCTCAAGGCCATGGTGGTCTTCGTCTTCATGAGAGGCCTCACAGAACAGAGAAACGCCATTTTTGGGACTCGTTTTGGTTGTGCAGAGAGCAATCAATACCCAGAGAAAATGGCTGGCCTTGGGGTCAACTTTCAAATGTTTCAGATTTTAGTGACCAAATTACCCCTTCTTAGGCTTTGTTATTACGAAGATTCTGATTTGTTGTGGTTGTGGGATTGAGGGCATTTTGGTCATTTTGAGCCAGAGGCGGCATATAGGATTTTGCTATAGGATAATTCTCTTGTGGGAAACAGAGCATTTCGAGGAATATGCGTTTGTTTTGGTGTAAACACACTAAAAGGCCCACAAAGTTAACCAGGCCCATTAAAGGCCCAAGTGTATATACTTATTTTAAGCAAACAACTATATTAAAATTAGTGAGAATTGCTAATATGATGCCACCTAAGCTATTTTCTTCAAATGGAGCAATTTTAAAACTACGTCTTTTCATTTTCTAGGAGTTACAATAAAATTTATATTAAGTAATAACATTTAGTAATAGTCTTAACTATGACAAATAATAATAAATTATATACAATAACCTTCTTATTACTACACTTTAACTAATAGTAATACGTATAGGCTTTATATAGTGGTTAGAAGTTCCATTGTTTCTTCATTTTTCCGATGTGGGACAAAAGTTCAATTTATA
>JAYMTF010000367.1:0-38293 GCA_036897485.1 Pelargonium nanum
TATATATATATTATTAGCATCACATAACTCACCTGATTTTTTCAGAGAATACTAGGAGGCTATAAACAGGGTAATGGCATAGTTTGTAGCTGCTGTAACAGAGAGGTATGTACCTGATCATTATGTGTTGCTAGGACACCTCTTTGGCTCCTTCTGTCCCTCTTTTTCTCTCGCATATGTATCAACACTTGGGATTTTTGAACAGATAAGTCCTTCACAGTTTGAGGCCCATGCTGGAATGGCTGCCAGGCGTCAACCGTAAGTGATCCATTTGATTTTTGTTTTTTTAGGGTAGTGAAGTTTATCATCATGAATTAGGTTCTTGTGTCCTTTTGCAGTTATCGTCATATCTATACTTCTAAGGGAGGAATGACCCTTCATGACATAGCTATTTCTTTGTCAAATGGGCAAAAGCTCGCCACTGGTGTCAGTGATGATATGTGTACACTATGTGGAGATGGGGGGAATCTGGTTCTCTGTGATAGATGCCCTCGGGCATTTCATGCAGGTGACTTGCTGTTTCTCATTGAGTACATTATTTGAATCTATATTTGGTTTTAACTGATGCTTTTCAATTTTCATACATCTAGAAAAAAGCAGTCAATATTTGTTCATTATATATACAATTGTTTTCAAAATTTCATTTACTGATCAGATATATTTCATATTATATGATATAAGCATTTGTCTCAACTTTTTTGGGATGGTTACTGTTACTTTAACTATGTTAACTAATCTCCCTTTACAGGTATATAATATATTAGGAACCTATAACCTGAGTCATACACTTGTCATTCTTTAAGTTGGTCTGGTTTTGTATCGTTCATTTTGTCCTTGTTGGTTCAGTTTCCAAGTGTTTGCAGATGAACTTCATTCTTAGTTTTTTGGGTTGCCTATGGAACTTTTTTATTTATTTGGATTATATAACCATTAGATGGTTTCTTTTTCTACATTTATTTATATGTTCTCCTTTTAGTTCTCATCAGTCGCATTGCAAATAAAAATCTTGAATGGTACTTTTTATTTTATTTTATATTCAGTGATTTCAAAGGTGAATATTAATCTCTTAATGTCTAATGTAGACTTATTTGGATAGCATTTTTCATTTGTTTATGGAATGGTTGGATTATTCTCTTGCAGCTTGTTTGGGTTTACCGTCCATTCCTGACAGTGGTTGGAAGTGTTCATATTGTAGAGAGAAATTCGGTACTAGGAAAACTGCTGCTGAAGAATCTTCATATATAGCAAGAGCTATAAAAATCAAGTTGACCCGAGTTGTTAAACCACGAGAACTCGAAATTGGCGGTTGTGTTGTTTGCAGGTTGGATGCTCTTTTTTTTTTGTTTATTTTGCTGGCTACTTCTGTTAGTTGTATCTGTCAAAATATGAAACTTCTTCAGTTACTAGTAAATATTCTTTTAGTTTTCTTGCAACTATCCTACATTGTTGATTAAACTGATGCCATTTTATCGACATGTTCATTAGGGCACATGATTTCAGTGCTGATAACTTTGACGATCGGACAGTTATGCTTTGTGACCAAGTATGGCTCGTATCTGTTTGTTTGTGCGTACTGGTTTATTTCATTCATTAGTGGTTGTTTATTTGTTATATTTTCTCTTTAGTGTGAGAAGGAGTTCCATGTTGGTTGCTTGCGGGACATTGGACTGTGTGATCTAAAAGTGAGTAAAAGGTACTGTTATTCTCATAAGTTCTGATAATTGTAGAGGCACTCATCAATTTTCATTCCATTGTACCGTAGGAACTCCCCAAGGAGGATTGGTTTTGTTGTAATGACTGTAATAGGATCCATGTATCTCTAAAGAATTCAGTTTTGGAAGGTGAAAAGTTGATTCCAACTTCATTGTCAAACACAATAGAAATGAAACATGAAGAGAAAGGAATAGTATTTGATGGGGCTGAGAACAATGTCAACTGGCGAATTCTAAGTGGAAAAAGTCGCTGTCCTGAAGATCTACCATTGCTTTCTAGGGCTGTTGCCATTTTTCGAGTAAGTTATTTTTAGTGATACCATGTTGGAGACTATTCCTCAAAAAACAGAAACACACATGTTGTGTATTACCTAGAGCTGGCAATTCTGTTTTTTGTTTTGTTTTTTTTTGTTTTTGTTTTTGGGTTCAGGCTAATCCTAACCCAACCCAAAAATTGGTTAGGACCACTTCATGTGGTCCAAACCCATAAAAATGTGGGTCGGATTTCAGGTGCCCGCGGGTTTGGGTAAATTGTCAGCTCTAGTATCACCTATGAGAATGATTCTCATAAGAAAGTTTTATGACTTAAATAAACGCTTCACACCTTCTGCTGATATTTCATCCAAGTTCCTGCTGATCATATACTATATTCTGTATTCCTATGCACCTTTTGCTTTGAATTAGGTACAAATCTCATACTTTTGAGTTGTGTTGAATGATTTGAACCAAATTTGTTTTGCCGACAACTTTGCAAGCTGTAGAAGTCTAAAAGTGATTATATATGGTTTATCTAGAGAATATGATGAATTCATATAAAAAGTGATTCATTATTTTAATTTGCCTAATTGTCTGCCTTGTATCTTTGACAGGAATGTTTTGATCCTATTGTTTTTGGTGGTGGCCGTGATCTGATACCTTTAATGGTCCATGGGTAAGATCTTCTAGTTTTTTCACATTGTGACCAATTCTTTTGACTGTTTGCCTTTCAGCCAGGTTTTGGAGATTGAACTCTTCAGCATTTTATCACAATTTTCCATAAATGTGCTGCAATAGTTAATAGCATGTTAAGTCGAAGTGGCTGTAGTTTTCATTTAAGTTTGGAATGTGCAAATATTATATATATATATATATATATATGCACTTATTACAAAGGGATGTTAAGATATGTCTAACATTATATTGAGCACTATCATAAGGTTGCCAACATGTATCTGTGAAACTCATACAAGCAAGAACTGGTTTCTTATCTGTTGTATCATCGTCATCATTCATTTAAGAAAATCTGCATCCCAAGAAGAAAGACCTGGTGATGTTGTATGATGTCATGTTCCAGTGATTATGCTGGTTATGTATGTGTCTTTCATAACTCTTTAGGGCTTTCTTTTGAACATACATGTATAAATGTAATTGTTGTAAAAATGCTCTGTGGCTATTCATGCTTGTCAATGTTTGAGAATGTGATTTAGAGCACATATGTTTTATTGCTAATCATTGTCTTTTGTTTCTATTTGTGATTTTCCCTTTCACAATCTCTCAGTTTCTCATTCTAATGTCATCATGTTTTTATTTCCTTACAGACGAAATATATGTGGGCAAGAATTTGGAAGAATGTATTGTGTAGTTTTAACTATGAGGTGGGTTGCCTTTAGACACTTTTTTTTGCATCTTTGTAACTGAATTCATGTATGGATTGGTTTCATCTTTGCATATAAATGTTTGCACAGGTCTATTGTTGTATCAGCTGGTCTTCTTCGAGTATTCGGTCGGGAGGTTGCCGAGCTTCCTCTAGTGGCTACAAGTAGAGAATACCAAGGAAAGGTAAGGAATGTTGGATGAGTGATATGTTATAGAATAGCTGTTAGATTCTGCTTCTTCCCCTTTTTTGTTATACCCTTGGCAATAATTAATCTCACCAACTCGTATAAATGCTTTCATTTCTAGGGTTATTTTCAAGCATTGTTCTCATGTATTGAGGGTTTACTCTGTTCACTGAACGTTCAAAAGTTGGTGCTTCCTGCGGCCGAGGAAGCCTTGTCAATCTGGACCAAGAAATTCGGTTTCAAAAAGATAAGCGAGGAGCAAGTAAGTACCTTATTTGACGCTAAACAGTAAAACTAGGTGAATTAAACAAGTTCTTTTTACCAAATTGCTGACAAATTGGGGGTAGTCGTGGGTGTAAGCAGCTATCTAAGAGAAGAAAAGCTTTGTGTTCTGAAACTATATCTCAGCTAAATAAAGTGCCTGAAAGGCAACCTTTTTTTGTACGTAGAATAGGTCTTCTGAGCTTGCAGGCTCAGTCAAAAAAATTAATTTGACTTTTCTACTTATAATATTTAAACTGAATATAGAGAGGGCAAGTTTCAGTTCTATATGACGGATAAATTGCCTGAGTAAATTAGGATTTCATATATCTCAAGTGGTATGTAGTAGTCCATGTGTCTTAGGATGAGGAGTCTGGTGAGATGTAATAATGGGAGTGATATTCTCATTGGTGTTACTTGGGAAAGAAGTGAGTTCAATTTGGCTTTATTGACCCCTTTTCTTGACATTTATTTCAAAATCTATCATTCTGATATGATGCAGTGGATGAGTACCTTCCTGTGTGTGTTGTGTTCCATTTTTATGTTGATTGTCATTGAATTTGAAACAAAGACTAACAGGTTTAACACATTTGGCAGTTGGCAAAGTATATGAGGGAAGTGCAGCTTACAATTTTCAAAGGAACATCAATGCTTGAGAAGGAGGTGCAGCAGAATATATAATAATCCAAAAGACCCAGTAAAAGATGTTGGATTTGGAACCTAAAGAACTTGAATAATTTCATGTGTTGGTTTAGAATAATTTATATATTGTTTTGAGTAGCAATACTCTTTGGTTGTAAACTGCTGCTATTTTTGTTTTATTGGCCAGCAGCTGGGATATGATTGAAGATTTCTTTTTGTTTCTTTTCTTTTTTTCTTTTCTTTTTTGTTCTGTACAAACTAGAATTAAAAGGTTTCGAAAAGAAAAATATACAGATAAAAACTTGAAATACAAGTTACAACCTCCTACTTAGCATTTTATTTTATTTTTGGTAGACAGGATGATGCTACTAGTGCTGCAAACTCTTGGGGTTGGATTTGGAAAGTTGTCTCTTCAACTTGTCTTTAAAAGTCCTCCCTTTGTTTTCTACCTGCTGTAGCTAGAGTTGTTGAATTTCATTACTCTAATTTTACTACCAAACCAAATATTCTTGACTTCTATTTTTGTCTCTTGGGTTAAAATTTTGAATTTGAAACTTGATGGATATATCTTGTGGAGTTGACTCGGTTGTCAGGAATCACAATGGATTATAGTTAACAAGTTCTTCCAGGACAGTAGAGCATGTCTCGGTTCTTTACAAGAGCTTTTGAGTTGTTAAAAATGATGGCAATGAGATTCTTCAATTCATGTTTGAAGGGTTAAAAATATAGCTTGTGAGAGAAGTATTGTTTAGTTTTATTTCAAGAGAAAACGATTTTGTATGGCCAAATGTCGTGCCCATCACTCGAATATGCATATGTTTTTATCAGTTCAGGGCATAAATATTGTTAAGATTCATCACCTCTTTTTATAGGTGTGCTTAGTGGGGATCGATTTCGAGAGATCTCCCACAATCTCAATTTGAGTTACCAACTGACACAATCGATTTTTATTAATTAAGCTCCTATTTTCAGTAAAAGAAAAAAATAACACTGAGATACCAATAATCAGAGATATTTGATGTACATGAGTCCTGAGACTGGGAGACATGTACTCCCGTTTCCGTCGAATCTAGAAATGGCTTTGGCCTGTAGCATTCGTAGCTTATCCCGCAGATCCTCCGCTGCTTCGCCGATTCTTCAATCTCAGCTCTCTTCGATTCGTTTCAGCTCTACGCTCACTACGCCCAAGCTCTTTGTCACCGGTAAGTTTCTGTTACCATCCTGTTTTCCCTTTCTGTTGCCCAATGTTTGGTTACCGAGAAAATGGCGCATAGCAATACCCATATTAGATGAGAATTTTCTTTTTGATTGTTTTCAGCTAGACTCATCTCAATTGACCAATTTTTGTTGATTATATTGATGGCTCAGTTGTTGAGCAGTCTCTTCTGTCTCACCTTTTAGGTTAATTATTTATTTGTATTGGTTGGATTATAATTATCATTCTAAAGATAAGTACTCACTCTCTCGGTTTGAGACTAATAGTACATACAATGGTTGGAAATGGAAATTGGAAGAGCACATTCAAGAGTTTTCTGATAGATTCATTGCAACAATGGCTATCTAGTCTAAAATGTGTTCTTGATTATACATAATTTTTGTTGCTTGACTCGTATTGATTTGAGTGTTTCTTTTGTGAAAGGATGATTTCCATTCTCGATGGTCCACCCTCTGAATATTTCACAAGAATAATTTTAATCTTTAGTCTATGACATTGGAGGCAATGGACAAAAGATGCTTGTTGTTAAAAACCTGCTGCTACTCTTTTATACTTTAGTCATTGTGGTAGCTGAGGAATGCACTTCACGGAGCATTTTGTTGCCCACCAAACACTCGTGATTCTATGTAAAAACTTTATGTGAAGCATGCCTTGTAAATGATGAACAGGTCTTTCAAGATTAACAAACAACGAAAAGCTAAAAGAAGCATTTTCTCGTTTTGGCAAGCTAATTGAAGGTGGGGCAATTTCCCTTGTTTCATTCCAAGCGCTCCTCTAACTTGTTTCTGATCTACTTGGCTTGATGATCCTGTAGTGAAAATCATTACAGACAAAGCGAGTGGAAAATCCAAGGGATTTGGTTTTGTTACGTATGCATCCATAGAAGATGCCGAGAAGGCTCGAGAAGAAATGAATGCTAAGTTCCTCGATGGATGGGTTATTTTTGTTGATCCTGCCAAACCAAGGGAGTACAGACAACCAACTCAACCAGGGCAAGCATCTTCTGAAACTTGACTAGGATCAAACAAGACTACTGGTTGGTGTGGGTGATATAAAGAAACTTTTGCAACTGGTTTATTATGAGTTCTCAGGCTCAATTCCATCACCTAGAGCATGACTACTTGAATCTTGATTGCAACAAGCTCAGGTAAGATGGGAGAATTCAAAATTGTTGGTGATGGGAGACTTCTATTGCCTTACCAACTATGGAAGCCTACTTTTAGTCTTTTACTATGCAAGTAATATTTTATCCATATTAAAATGAGTGCATTGTTTTCATTTTCTTATGAAAGTTAGAAGAATTTAGTTAACGTTCTACTTTTAATCTTTTATCTCCGTAGACGTGTGTTGTAACAAACTCAAAAAATACTATCTACCTTATCATATGAATATTATTAATAATCACACATGATTTTTATTTATATATAAAAAAATGATATTCGTTTTAAAACTGAAAGAATGTCATAACTAAGAAAATAAAATGAACAATATTATATATGTCATATAATAGTGTGTATATCAAATTATGCATTAGGTCCTCTAAAGTGTAAAGAAACTAAATTTGAATTGTCTACGATAATTACAAATGATATAATTTAATAGTTTCTTAATCATATCAACAAATTGTTAACAGAAGAACGCGAGAATTAAGAAAAAATGAAACAATTATAATGTATAGTTTTGGTCCGACTTCATGAGATTGAAACTAACAAGAAGTGTTTCTTAAATCATTAAGGCTTAGCTCAAAAATCATTTAAGACTTAAAAGGACAAAAATCTGAAATGGTTTTGAACCCAACGGAAGCACCAATCAATAATACTATAATAGTAACGATCTTATTTTAGCAAAATCCGAACAGTAGTTACTAGTACAGACTACAGACTGAACGAGTAGGTCTCAATCTCCGACACTTTTATATCTCAACACTCCGAAAATCTTTCAACCACGTGCTTACTCAGCCGCCACGTCGGAATCGGTTTGCTAAACCCTCATTTTCACCATCGTCACCACCAAGCCGCAAAACCCTCACTTTACCGAAATCCAAGCTTCCACAATCACTTGCAAAACCTAATTTTGTTTCTCAGAAGAAGACGATCCATCCAGCAATGTACACCTGTGTTCCTCATCAGTTCGTCTCTATCAGATTTCCAGACCTCAACAGTGGCTCAAAGGTCCGTATCAATTTCTGTTCCCCAAACCTATATTCTCCACTTAATAAGTTCGAAACTTAGAATCATTGAGCCGCCAATGCAGTGTTAAACAAATTCATGCTGATGTTTCCTTAAAAAATTATGGCAGATTTCGAGCTTGATTGGTCCATCCCGGAGGAATTTACGTATGTTAACTGTGTCCTCGAGCATGAAGGAAGCATCGAATTACATACCTGCAGCTCCTATACTTCTACCTGATGGACCTTGGAAGCAGGTTATTAAATTGTTGTTTCACTTCTTAAAATGTATGCTTGTATACATAATTTACTGTTAATATATGTTATCCTCTTCGAGTTGTCATTATAATTCTTATAGCAGCGTTTAAGATTGTTATCAAATGGTACACTTTGGGAAATTTCATCAATTTGATAATGGCGCGTTATAAGTGTCTTGCATAACATGTGAATTGACGTAGCTGTAATCAGAATGGGACTGCTGGGATAAGGTGGCCTTTGATTATATTGAATCCGAGCAAATACTAAGATTTTTCTCGGGTGCTGTTTTTATTTTGTAATAAGGACGTGTTTTACGTACTTTTTATCTCTAAAAGGTGAGCTAAATTTATGTACCCACCTGTGATTGAACATTCAATATATGTTTTTTTTCTTCCTCTGGTGCTAATACCATAGAACATACATTCAAATGTTTAATGCTGTACCCCATGCTTGCTGCAATGATTATGTTATCTGATGGTACTTATGTTATTGAATTTTCTACTTAATTAGTGACTGTGAGTGTAGATTCCTGGGGGAGTTACTGCCGCAGAAGGATTCAAAGCTGCTGGGATGTATGCTGGGTTGCGTGCTAGTGGTGAAAAACCCGATCTTGCTCTTGTTACTTGTGATGTTGATGCCACATCTGCAGGTCAGCTTCAGTTTCATTAAGTTACGATTTGTTTATTGTTTATGTTCTTTGTGGCACCATATTTGGGTTCCAATTGCTGTATGTTTTAGTCTCATTTACAATGTTTTAGATCTTCTACTTTTCAGGTTCATTTACTACAAATGTGGTTGCAGCTGCACCAGTGATATACTGCAAAAAAGCATTAGAAGTTTCCAAAGTGGTATGCCAGAGCATCACTTTTTCTATGCTTATATTCAGTTATTTGTCACTGCAATGAGAGATGAGTTTGCATTTGGGGCATCTTGTGTTTATTTTCCTTTATACATAGGCTTAGCAATCTTGAATCACACAGAGTAGGTTGATCTGGCGATTTTGTTTGCTCTATTGTTGAAGGAGATATTTCTTACTCGCATATTGAATCTATCATATGGTGGGCCCCTCTTTTGTGTGTTGTTATGTTGTTCCATGTAGATTACAAAACTATGATCCTGTAATTCCAAGTAATTTATCTGTAATATTTGCTCATTTGTTGTGGGTATGAATACTTGTTGCTGAAAAGTGAAAATACACTAATTTGGAGCATAGCTGTGATGATAATAATCATGGTAATATTGTAAACCCATTTTGTTATTTTTGATGCAAAATCATTGGAAGCTTCATGTGGATAAGAGTGCATCTTAACCAACATGTTCAGTTAAAAGAGAAGGGTAAAGGATATTCCTTTTTGTTTCTGACACAAATTTTCTGGATGATCGTTGAATGTTATGTTGCAGTTCAGGCTATAAAACATGGTTCTGCTTTCTTAGTCAATAGCTAATAACTGCATTCTCTACTTGTTAGGCACGTGCGGTGTTAATAAATGCTGGTCAGGCTAATGCAGCAACGGTAAGCTGTTCTATGTGCTAAATGTTTTTCATACAATTTATTTATTTTATGTGTGTACATGTACTCGTCCCAGAGAAAATATTGTTTACCAGTTCCTTTATTTGAATTTAGTTTAGAAATTGCAGGATAGCCACAAGCATTGCTTGCATTTTCCTAGTCTGATTCTTGATTTAACACCTAAAACCTGGAAGTTCTTGTGTTTTCCATCATTGAGGCTTTACTCTGAGTGAACTAATGTTGTATGACTAAAAGGTATTTCATTGATTTCCAGGGTGATGCAGGTTACCAAGATGTGATAGACTGTGCAAACTCACTTGCTGAGGTAGGCAGGCATTAATGTTGAATGTCACATTCTTTTTGTTGCCTTGCAGTGGCCAAACTTCTGTTACCTTTTTCTGCTATTGCAGCTACTAAAGTTGACGCCAAATGATGTGTTGATAGAGTCTACAGGTGTAATTGGTAAAAGAATAAAAAAGGTATGTCTCAGGACTATAGTTATCACATTCATCTGTATAGTCATTGCATCCCCCCATAAAATAAATTGTCCTGCATGATTGTCCAGTTTATTCTTCGTAAGAAATATGTTATTCAACGATTTTATTGAAGTTAAAATCCTTGATGGTAATGTCATGTGCAGGAAGCACTTCTCAATTCGCTTCCAAAGCTAGTCAGTTCACTGTCACCAACTATTAAGGGGTATATATTTTTACCATCCAACTCTTTGTTTTGTCAATTGACATGAATCTGGTAACTTCAAGTTATGTTGCTTTCATGTTTTGGTCAAAGGTTCTTAATTTATATTAGCGGGTATGCAGAGCAGATTCTGCTGCTGTGGCAATTACGACAACTGATCTTGTAAGCAAGAGTGTGGCAATCGAAGCCGAGGTAAGCAAGAACTCGGTATTTTCACTTTATGTAATGGTGACTGTTTGTATTATAATTACCATCTATCACAGTATTTTCATATTAATCACAAATGTTAATCACCACCAAACTATCAATATGTTTGCAGTTCTCTGAAGAGTTATTTCCACAATGTCTCATCTTTATGAATAATATTTTAAGCAAACAGATAGACCCTTACAAGTGTTGGCAATTTGTTCAGGTTGGAGGATCAAATATAAGAATTGGGGGAATGGCAAAAGGTTCTGGAATGATCCACCCAAATATGGCCACGATGCTTGGTGTATGCTTTTATTGCTTATCTCGTTATTTTGTAAACTGCATTTTCTCAATTATTTCTCTGACTATAATCTTTTCAGGTAATAACAACTGATGCCATGGTCACCAATGATGTTTGGAGAAAGATGGTGCAGGTTTCTGTAAACCGAAGTTTCAATCAAATTACTGTAAGTATGTTGCTTTTTCACATCTGTTTTGAAGGGTTCTTGGTTCCACCTAGGGACCCCGTGCTTGATTCATATTCTTGGAAAGCAGAAGCATTCCAAGAATTGGATGACTAAAATTGCATATTATACACGTCTTTTGACTAAAATTTTGTATAGTTTAGGTGTGTGTATCCATCATTTCAAGAGCCCACCTGTGTAACTGTTCATCATTCCTTTTGTATTCTAGCAATTCCAGTTGTACAACTGTTCCTCATACTTGATCTATGTTCTAACTGTCTGCAATTCTTTATCTTGAACATGTTTACATTTACATATAATATTTTGTTTGCGGTCACTAAATGAGTGATGGTTTGACCTGAGTTAAGGTGGATTAGGATTTAGGAATCAAGTAGTTAAGCTAGAGATGAATTGGGGGTCCATTTTCTACCTATGACCACCAAATTAGGGTCAAAGATCAAACCAAAAGCAAAAAGAAATTTGGTTGTGAGTTTTTTTTTGCAACCAAAATAAATAATTCTTTGAATATATATTATATATACATATATATTATTTTAACTGTCTGGAAAGCTATATGACAGAAATTGACCTTTTCAATGTTTTGTGATGAATTCCCGAATGATGTCAACAATTGAAGCAATGAGATAAGCATAGCCTGCTATAGACATATTTCATTGACACATTACACGGAGTATGCTTCAGATCCTAGCATCAGATAAAGGTCTAAATTTCCAAGTGCTATGTGCAACTTATACCTATGGATTGTAAAAAACACACTCATTATTTCAATAAACATGCATGTGACTGATAATTTCATGTCATGACATGACCTCACCTACAAATTCTCTCAGTGTTTGTAAATAGCTTTAATTTTCATTTATCATCACATGAATTAATAAATCCTACTGAATCTTGCACTGTGACTCATGTCTTAAGCTGGGTTTGATATTGATTTGCTTCAGGTAGATGGAGATACTAGTACCAATGATACTGTTATTGCTTTGGCTAGTGGGTTGTCAGGGTCAACCAGGATATCTTCTTTGAATAGTAATGAGGCAAAACAACTTCAAGCATGCCTTGATGCAGTAAGTTCAGCTACCATTGACATTTCCGCATTTCACTCATTCTCTATTGCCCGAATGTTTTTTCGATGTAACCTTTTAGTTACTTGAATATAATGGCAAACTGAGTAAGTGATTTTATCCTCTTTGGTGCGAGTAGCTCCATGGCCCCATCTTCTAACATTGGCAATGACTTATTTACAGTTTCCCTTGTTGTCATAAAGTACGATTACAATTGGTCTATTAAAAAGTTGCATATTGCCTCTTTCAGGTAATGCAGGGTCTTGCAAAATCTATAGCTTGGGACGGAGAGGGTGCTACATGCCTAATTGAGGTGAGCAACTAAGGTTAAAGCCTCTTCACTTTAACTAATCAAACCCTTCACTGAATGTGTGCCCCACTGTATCCCATAAAACATCTTAAATTGAGAATCATCCTCTTGTGGCGTTTTATTGGCTTGGAGCCAAAAGAAAGATGGCATAAAGTGGTGTATAGTCAGCCGAATTTAATTCACGTATTATTACTGCGATATGCTCAATTCTGAATCTGAACTTCTGATCTAACATATTTGATTTCGAGAGAGCTACGAATATCCCGCTAATTCTAAGTTATTTGCAGGTTTCGGTAACTGGTGCAAACAGCGAAGCTGAGGCAGCAAAAATTGCACGCTCAGTGGCATCCTCATCACTTGTCAAGGCACGAAGTCTGAACCTATTCCACTTGATGCCTTATTTCAGCCGAGTCTAATTTGTTTCTCATTCTATTAGGCTGCTGTATATGGTAGAGATCCAAATTGGGGCCGTATTGCTTGCGCTGCTGGGTATGCAGGGATTTCTTTCGACTCAGACAAGCTACGGATAGTTCTTGGGGATATTGTTCTCATGGACTGCGGACAGCCACTTCCATTTGACAGGTACAAAACATGGCTTATTTGCTGCTAAAACATTTTTTTTCGGAGCTCCTGCTTAAATAATGAGCTATTTTATGTACTGATGTCGAGCATAGTTGACCACTGATCATAAATGGCAAACTTTTGTGTGGAATCTCACTCTATTAGGGCTGTGAACTTTTCTGTGATTAACATCTATGATCATTTGCATGCGTTAAGGAGAAAAGTTACTCTTGTTCTGTTAGTTACATGGAGGTTTTGCAAGAGAGAAACTTCAACTCCATTTTGTATGCTGATTTTCTTTCTAGTCTGTAGTGTTCTCTTTACTTTATTTTGATATTCAGCATTTTATTTTATATACCAACTTCCTGATTAGCTGAAGATGTTTCTCCAGGGCTGTGGCTAGTAATTATCTCAGGAAAGCTGGAGAGACCCATGGTACAGTTGGAATTCACATATCTATTGGTAAGCTTCTGAGACAAATTTAGAACATGCATATATCACTTGCTCGATTTTACAACATTATTTTTCATCAAATATATGTTTTTTGTTTCGTTTTGTTTTGATATTTGGCCCGCCCTTGTTACAGGTGATGGAGCGGGAAGTGGGAAAGCCTGGGGATGCGATCTGAGTTACGATTATGTCAAGATAAATGCCGAGTACACTACATAGAAGTATGTTAGTCATAACGGTTTGGAAACATTTTCTTATTCTATATGTTTTAGTCCGAATATTCCTGTTATCGAGTTTTGTTGCTACATGAATGATAACAGTTTCAATTAAAAGCCCACTATTATCGAACCCTCTTTCTGCCCTTGACATCACCTGAAATGCTTCAAAATATCTATCCTTGATTGAAATGGAAAATGATTTCAAATACTCTCCATTCTAAAATAGTTGTTGACTTTCTTTAACGGGATACAATTTATATCATAAAATTATTCTTTATGTGTGAATATATTGTTCTATTATTCTTTTTAGTATAAGAATTCAAGTTTAACCAAAACAATAAGATTAATTTGAGTTTTTATGTGAAGTGAAGGGGCCCAATAAAAAAAAATAAAAGAATTAGTAATGACTAGTTGAATCAACTTTTTTATCAAAATTAAATTAGTATAAAATAAAGCTCATTTGAAAGTGAATCCTATGTATTGTAAAAAATAAAAAGTGAACAGAAAAATATTCGAACATCACTGGAAAGCAAAAGTAATAACACTACTACAGTATGATTAGAACCTAAGAACAACCATTATAAAATTCTACTAGAAAATATGGATAAAACTTGTCACAGAGAACAATGACACTATATAGTATGTACAATAATATCTAAAATTCCAGTAAAACTCCTAGTAATATATTTTGTATAACATAGCAGTGACCATGTTGATGATGTTCCAAGTTACTCAAGTTCCATGAACAGTTATTTATACACAACCTGTCAGTAGAGTGAAGATATATCCAAAGCTTCGCAAGCTTCCCATCAATGTAGAGAACTTGTTAGGTGACTTTCATGGAACCTGCTACCACTCTGGGCTATTCATATCAAATCCATAATCATCGAATTCATTTACTGCTGATCTGTAACATTTATTGGAACTCCCAGCAACTTTGCGATACTGTTTCTTGTCCTTCCCTTTGGTTCCTTTCGAAGAATTACCCCCGCCCTTGTGCTTCTCCTTCTCCTTCTCCTTCTCATTTTTCCGGTCCTTCCTGGACTTCTGCTGTTTCTGGCCCCTCGCCAGAGTATTAGACAATATTGTAGGCGGAGGATCATACACATCGGGAGCCCACTTCACAGTCAGCTTCACTGGAGAAGCTCCAGATTTCTCGCGGCTACCTTTCATGGCCGAAAGAAGCTGCAGAGGAGACTCAAAGGTAAGGCAATAAACATGTATGCACTGTACGAAAATGGAAGCTTGGGAACTGAGCTCCATTAAGGTAAAAGACTAATATAGACCATATAGGTTGTGGTCAGCTACCAGATCCGTTATATAGATGGAGTGTTAACTTGTGATCATAAGATATAACATACTGAAATCAAATAATTTGTAACGCAGAAAATTTATATACCGGCAAAGAATTTGCTTCGTCAGAGAATATGTCCTTCAGTGCTGTTTCAAAATCCCCATCTAAGTCATCTTTCTCTTCTTCCTCTTCCTCTTCCTCTTCTGAAGATGAAAGATAAGACATCAATTTCACAGACTTGCTCAAGCGCTTCTGAGCCTCTAAATCTCTAGATGCAATGATCTCTGTATCACTAGTGTCATTACCATCAGATACAGAGCTAAAATCTCGGTGACCCTTCTCATCTCCAGAAAAGGGCTGAGCACACTGAAAGTGAATGTCGATTGACATTATTGAAGGCTACAGGGATCTGCACAATTTAGGGATTACCTATCTCAGTACCACTATGCATTAAAAAACTACTTAACAAGTAAGGCGCAATAAAAGTACTTGTTAAGAACAAAACAATTTGTAGCGAATATCCTACATACATCACTATCACTTTGATAATCAAGCACAATGAAAGCACACTTTTAGAACACATTATAGCTGAACCAACACTAAAAAAACTCATCAATTAAGGAAAATAAGCAGAAACAGTAGAAAGCAAAACAATGTGCCTCAATCTAACATAAATAAAATAAGAAACACAAAAATGCAATTAATCAGTACCTTTGAATGGCAAGTATCAGAGAACTACAAGTACCAAGCTCTCGGCAACTCAGACAAATCCAGTCAACACCCGGACTTGAAAGCAATGCCTCTCTCAGTCAAGCAAAGACGAATCCGAAACAATCACTGAAAAAAATAGAGGATCAGCAAAAAAACACCTAACGTTAACTAAGATTACCACGACGATCACACTTTTCGAGACGCTGATTAAGACGATGAGAGCAGGAACGACCGTGAAAAGACGTAACAGAAGGAACTACAGGACGCAGGAGAAGATCAATGGAGACCGGAGGCGTCATTCCGGTATGCTCTTCGAAACCCTAATATCGACTAAAATCCTAATTCGTTAAAAGAATCACAGAGGACATGCTTGTTTCGTGTTTGGCTAGCGAGAAAATTTGTTGTGAGATGAAGATCAAAAGAATGCAGAGAGTTAACAGACTTTGAGAGAAGCTTAATATTTATAGGATAGACATGAGATGAATCGGTCAATGTATCAAGACCCGCGACGTTGGCGGTTTACCATAGCGAATCAGTATCGTACATCTGTCACTATATTGGGCCGAAATATATTTCTGATTTGGGCTCGAATTTTCAGGATAAACGGGCTTCTAGTTTGCCCAAATTGGGCTTGGGCTCACGCTAGCCTCTGTTGGTTTGATTTACAATTTAGGGCCTTCGAACTTGAACTCAACTACTAAGTTCAATAACATAAAAACGAACTTTGACTCAATATCCAAGCTAGTAAGTATATCAGGACAAATCATCCAAAGTGGTGCACTTTTTTTATTATTTTATCAACAAACGTACAAACACTAAAACTTGAAAGTGAGATCTCGAGGATACAAGTGAAATCAACCATCTGCTCTAATGAGTGTTTGTACCAATTGGTCATTATTTATGTTGTAGTGAATAAGTGATGATCTCCTTGAATAAGTCATGTGAGTTAAAGAGTTATCATTTTGGTGTCAAAAGAGTTACCATAGGAAAGTAAGGGATCTCCTTGTCATATGAGTCAAAGAGTTATCATTTAGGTGTCAAAAGAGTTACCAGTTCGGAAATTAAAATATTCATTTACTCGCTACATATTCGATTTTCCAGAACCTATAATATTTACTAGTTTTTTTAGTCTTCAAGCCAGAACTTTTCAAGCATCATGGATCGCATCAACTTCCATCTTGACATGGGCTCGATCTTGGCAATCATCATGGTCGCAGCTGTGTTGTTTATCATGCCATTAGCGATGGGACCTCTGGCGACACCATCTGTTTTCACCATTCTCATCATTCTAGCGGTTTTGGTTGTTGTCTATCTCATCTTGTCGTTCTTGTCGACAACTGATCATCTTATGATTGATGAGATAGAAGATTCATGCATGCTTGTTTTTATTTTGAAATGCTGTTAGTCATGTAATAATGGTACATTCTCCTAGTGAGATTTATGACCTAACTTTGCTTGATAGTTTAAATAAAACATTTCTCTGGCTTTTATGTAACAAAAAAAAAAAAGTTACCATAGGAAAGTAGGGGATCTCCTTGTCACGTGAGTCATCATAGGGAAATAGAGTGTTCTCTTCTAAGTGTCAAAAGAGTCACAACAGGAAAGTAGAGAATCTCATTGGGTAAGTCACCCATCGTAGTTGTGCTTTTGCTATTGTTCGCTTAACTTTGGAGTTCTTAAATGACATTGTGTTATTAATCACATTATTGGTCATGTCTTATTACATGATGCCTGTGTATAAATTGAGTATCTACACTATTGATTTCTTTTGAACATTGAAATGACTTCATAACTTCCCTTACTTTAGTTCTTATATATTCTCCTCTGTCTTTGATATTTCAAACAACTTTGGAACGGGAAGGGCTCACACTTGCTCTCAAGGGATTTGGGTATAAATGCTTGAACTAACCAAAATATTTTGATAACTCCAATGTTAAATTGTCTACATAATGTTTCTTCATTTCTTGATGTATCTTGTTTACGATTGGTCAAAATATTTTCTGATATTTTATATATCATTAACATAAATCAAAAGATGAGGAAATGGGGATCAACCAAACATGATTTATTTTAAGAACAATCGAACTTATCTTCAAATTATTTGAACACACGAGTCATTTCAAATCTGAACAATTAGTAAGGAGAAAATGATATAATCTATAGCTTGATGAAGGTGAATTGTGATAATGCATTGTTCAACAATGTGGACAAGACGAGATTGGGTTGAGTTGCTAGTAATGATACGGGAGAGTGCGTGGGTGAATGTTCTCGGTCTATTAAGAATATGTTATTTCTCTTAAATGCAAAAGATCTCTCTATCAATCAAGCACTCAATTTAACATATGAGTTGCAATGACTTATGATTGTATTAGTGAAAAATACTCTATTACTAGCCTTTCATTTCATATGAGACCAGTCGATAGTACTAGTGACAAATACTCTCGTACTAGCCCTTAATTTCATATGAGATCGGTCATTCAATGTTAGGTGCTTTTGTGGCATATTGTTTAAGCCTACTACATAGCTTTGATAGCATGTTTTGCTAGTTAGTAGTAATGTTCTTAATTTCTATGCTAAATGTGATAGCCCTAAATCGTGTTCTCAATTTTCACTAGTTTTAGATCTTAAATTCTTTTATAATAAAGTTTGATTTACATTTTAAATTTTCCAAAACGTACCCCGGGGAAAATCTTTATTTATTCCTTCCATGGTTATGTTGTTAAATTAAATATTAAGAAAACATCAATTAACCAACACAACAAAACATATATTGTTATTTTTACCCAAAAAAACTCTTGAAAAAACGTTAGATATTGAGTTGCTAGTGCATGAACTGTGTTATTTGACAAAGTAACGAGAATATAGCAATTTCTGAAGTCCAACTTCAAACCTACGATCGAGCAAGAATAGTGGGTCCCACGTTTAAACTTATCCCAAAATTACTGCTGGTTCCTACACCTCTCCACATCACTGCTATCCGGGCCCACGTCTCTCTCCTGATTGGTCCCGACCATCTTCCCACGGATCGCCAACTCATCAACCATCTTCTCGATCCAACGATCCTCATTTCTCAATCCCCAACCCAAAGTGTTTTCCCCAACTTTCACCCACAGCTTATATAAACCTAACCATCATCGTATCATCCACACCATTTTCTCACACAGATTCCAATTTTCCAGTCAACATTTTCTTGTTTGTTTCTCGGGAAAACGGTGAAGAGTGAACATGGAAACTGGAGGAAAGATGAAAAAGGGCGCCGGAGGCAGGAAGGGAGGAGGCCCTAAGAAGAAGTCGGTGACTCGCTCCGTCAAGGCCGGCCTTCAGTTCCCGGTCGGTAGGATCGGTTGTTACTTGAAGAAAGGTCGGTATGCTCAGCGTGTCGGATCCGGAGCTCCGGTATATCTCGCGGCGGTGCTTGAGTACCTCGCGGCTGAGGTAATTTCAGCTTCCAGTCTCTTTGTTTGAATCGAATCGGAGTTTGTTTTGATTTTACGGATTTTCCCCTTTTTTTTGTTGTTTCGATTTTTCTGTTTGGTCGCCGAGAAAGTCAAAGAATTAGTAATTTCTTTGTTTTTGACGTATTTAAATAGAATAAAAGTACCAAAATGAGAATATAAACAGATCTTTATACATCTATTTGATTACGTTAGTTAAGTTTTTTGTTATTTTCAAACGATTTAAGAAGCTGATTATGAAATGCATTTTAGCTGTGTTTTCTTACCGTTTGCCCTAATTCCGCTGGTTGAGATCTTGAGTTGTAATTCTCCGACAATGTAGCACTTCTAGGTTTAGCTATCTGATTCTATCCATTTCCTGGATCTGAGAATTTGTATCACTACTGTGAAATATTTTCTGAATAATTGTGATTTTGTACAGGTTCTTGAGCTTGCAGGCAATGCTGCAAGAGACAACAAGAAGAACAGAATCATCCCAAGGCATCTGCTTTTGGCCGTGAGGAATGATGAAGAATTAGGAAAGCTTCTTGCAGGAGTGACCATTGCACATGGAGGTGTCCTCCCCAACATTAACCCAATCCTCTTGCCGAAGAAGTCTGAGAAGGCCACAGCGAAAGAGCCCAAGTCCCCATCCAAGGGAGCCAAGTCTCCCAAGAAAGCTTAAATAGAGATTGTATTCTCTTTGTATGTATGAACTTTTCCATCTGTTTTTAGGAAGAAACTTTATTCTGTAGGATTGTACTGTTTGTTTTTGAAGTAGATGGCAATTATCTGTGTTATGATGAATGAAATTACTCATTTCAGTTCTCTAAAATTTGTGTGATGCTATTGTGTTGTGTCATCTGAAATTGAGTTGAACCAGTTGCTCATTCATGTTTTTCATTTCATTGTTTGAATTTGGTAAAGATGAAATTTAACTGAAAGGTGTAATAAACATGAGGTATCTAGTTCTTGAATGATGTATGATGCTTTGGAAAGAGACTATAGATTCAAATGGATGTGTTACTGTATGTTCAGCTGGTAAATGATTGTTTGGGTTTAAACAATTGCTTGAATTATCTTTTGTTGGTAGAAGAAATGTGTAGTTAACTTAAATCTTTGTACTCACTTTCATATATTTCAACCAGTCTCTTTAGTTTATGCTTGGAAATCAAAAGTATTCCTGTAGGGTGTTTTGGGTGTTTTGAACTATGGGAATAAACTCATGTGTTGAATCTGTAGATTTCAAATGAGAATCGATAGAGTGATCAGTGGATAAATTCCTGAACCTGTTGATAGTTGAATAAGATGAGCCTATTATATGATCATACATGAAATTTTGGAAGTGAAGGGAATTATTAGAGAAAGATTTGAGGTTTTCATGTTTGCTAAGTTTAGTTCTCTGCTTTGATCTTTTCGGTTTAGGATATTTGAAAGTGTTGAAGTGATATTACTAGTGCCTAGAATTGCATGTATGTTTCTACTGGAAAGAGCGATGTTTTTTTATGGCGAGTTTGATATATTTTGGAGTCAGATTCATATCAAGTTCAGAATTTGTTCTCTGGACTAATTTCCTTGATCTTGAGGGACATGCCAGTTGTGTGGCATACCAATAAATTGTTAGATGCAATACAATTGATTTTGTTTGCTGTATAAATGTATTTTTTTTATATATTGAAATTCAATTTAAGTATTATAATGCCTAACATTTTATTCCAGACATTATTTCCTCTTTATCTTTTTCCTCCTAAATCTCCTGTTTTGAGATGGTTATCCCAGCAATAACTAGTTATTTTTTTGCCATATTTTACACTTTTTGTAGCAGATTTAGTAGCCTAAAGTTTGTATTTAATTTCAACACATGGAAGTGTTTTTTTATGTCCCCGAATTCCATTTCATGGGATGATTCATTCTGGGACTGGGGCTATTGTTCATGTATTTATTTTTACTCTGGCATTGCTTCAAGGACAAGTTCTTGTGTGCTGCAATAATATGCCAATGTGGACCTTGCAGTGAATAAATTTTGTTTTCTTTTATCTGTGCTGTAAAGATGGGATACATATCTTAAATGTTCATAAATATATGTAGATCAGTGCTTTGGAAAAGAAGTGTGAAAAATGATGGTATACATATAGACTTAGATTGTGCACCCTAAACTTTTGATGGAGTAATGATGAAAAGCATGCAGAAAAAATTCTCATATGTTATTGGTACACACTAGTTTTTGCTGCTTTGTATCTCAGTATGCCTCTTATGTCATTAGGAAATGGAACCAATCTGAATGCCTATTGTTCTCGGCTTCTCGCCTTTGCTTAAGCAATTGGCACACTCGTATTGTTCACTGCCAGATACATTACAAATACATCCCTGATCAGGTGATTATAATTCATAAGTTGTACATGGTGCAAGAAGAAATGAGAGAGACTAATCTTCAAACCCGCATGTTTCTTTTCTGATCTTGCTAATCTTCCAAACTTATATACTACTTACTGCTACAATTTTTTGTTGCAGTATAAAAAAATTTAGTTTGTGACAGTACTTTCATGGATTCTTGACAAGGCACCAATGAATTTCATCAAAACATCAAGCCACTCAAAACTTTATTTATAAATTTATTCATATGTTCATGATTTTGTGTCCATCCAAGCGCCTCAATTCTCAAATGCCATAGAATCCTGATCTAAGAGTTACTGGTAAATTTAGTCACCGCCTTGGTCCCCTCGGAAACAGCATGCTTGGCCAGTTCTCCGGGCAGCACCAGCTTGACCGCCGTCTGGATCTCTCGCGACGTGATCGTCGGCTTCTTATTGTACCTGGCCAATCTAGAAGCTTCCTGAGCAAGCTTCTCGAAGATGTCGTTGATGAAACTGTTCATGATCCCCATCGCCTTGCTCGAAATCCCGATATCGGGATGAACCTGCTTCAGGACCTTGAAGAGGTAGATCTTGTAGGTCTCACTGCTCTTCTTCACCTTCTTCTTCTTCGTCACGTCTCCGCCGCTTTCTTTGGGGATTTTCTTCTCGGCTCTGCCCGATTTCTCCGACGCCGGAGACTTCTCTGCCATCGGCTTCTTCGCGGCCTTGGTCGGCGGCGCCATTGCGTAGAAACTTCTAGAGGGAGGGTTTAGCGGAGTGGAAACAGAGGGATGCGGAAACGAGAGGTTTGCGAGATACTCGGACGTGGGCGTTTTATATAGAAGAGAGGGGTGAGTTGTGATTGGAGGATACTACTAATAGATGACGTGGCTTGTTATTTGGCGCTGGATCCGTATGAGTATGATGTGGGCGGTTGGGATTGTTCATTTTCTTTTTCTTCGATTTCCTCGATTAATTGGTTTATTTTAATTACTCGGCCTATTTGAGGGCCATTGCTACGAGCCTACGGTGTAAAATTCAGCATTTTCTTTTACTTTGATCCTATTCAGGAAAGACGTGCAAAAACTATCCATACAATTCTTTTTTATGCAACTATAGTCTTTGAATACAAAATTTCAAGTTAACCTATAAGTACAACATGATTTTTATTTAGAGGCGACAATTTTGCTGATCGGATATGGTTTGGGTCTGTTTGAGTTTGGAATAAGTACGTTCAGATTCTAGTTTCTAAAGCTAATTCCAATTTGTGATGAACTTTGAGTTTATTGTTAATGTTGCCTATGCGAGTTACTAGAATGCCACATCAGAATGATAAGACACTCCTAATCACCATTTCTATGCCTAAAAGGCAAGTGAAAATTTTAAAATTTAATTATGTATTCGAAAAGAGAGTGTCTAAAAGCCAAATTATGAGCTTACCACATATCTCACGTCTTTATGTACCAATTTGATTGTAAATATAAATACTCTTAAAGGGAAAGATGTCTCATCATTCACTTCCTCTCGCACTTGATGTTGCTTTGTATGTATACATCCTGATATTTACTTATGTTTTACAACTCACAACCACTCCCAAGACATAGAAGGGGGAACCCCATAACCTAAACAACAAGGAATAGGTCCCCATAACCCAGATTAACGCTAATCTTATGTATATCTCGAGACTATTTTAGCACCAGTTGATCATAGGGCGTGTCTTCCACATCCACCCAATGCATTTGAAAGAATAATTATTTGAGTGATGTCCTCAAAATTTATAGGTTTTACTTTCCACATTACACACCTACTAATGCCATTAAGCACTAAAAATCATCAAAAACGACATTTTGCATTGATTTTTTTTTACAGAGTTGGGTGAAATGTTTTTAGCGAGCCAAAAGCAATACATTACCTGTTGTGTGCACCCTATCTTCATCCAACAAGTACGATTCATTTGACCAAATAATGAAACTAGACCAAACAATTGTGAGTAACAGTATAATTTATACCAAATTAACATAACAAGACTGACACTTGTAACAAGTCTTTGATTCCAGAGAAAATTAAGATTGATTCCTTAAAGTCTCAAAGGAAAGAGTAAGATAGCCAGACAGGTAATCCCAATGTCACTGAAATACCAAAGTGATCATACATATCGGGACATCATTTATACAAACTTTGGAAACTAAATTGAGAAACGAGTGTATACACTATCAATATGTAACTCAGCTTACTTTGCATTTCTATATGGAGACCAACATACAAGTCAAGGCCATTTCTAGCTTTACATTTATCAAAGAAAAGCAATTCAGAATATAACGCTACATATCCTGACATTTTAACCTAAAATGGTTTGCCACTAACAGTACGGTAGTTGGGCTAGTAATCAACTTATGTTCAACAAAGGTACTACTAATATCCGGTATGATTATATATACATACATATATATCTTTTCCGTAGTGGAGGAAGATTGTCCATACTAGCATCAAAGAGAAGAATCGTTAAGTTAAACATGTTAAGTAGTAACATTTTCAAGCTTCTTTTCATGCAAACAAAAGAGAAAAGCTCAACATATTTCAACCAATAACAATTAAAACAGCAGATACAAAGAGCCTAAAGTAAAACGCAGAGGAACCAAACAGTGACTGTCAGCACCAATGAACTCCAGATGAATAACAACATCCAAACAAAAACAATTAAGGAAACTAACTGATCGACACAGTTTCATGCCACCCACTGCTTAATATAGGGAAAAAGAACACTTGAAACAAAGTTAAGCCTTACAGCACAAATCAATCTTTTCCTTGTACCCTGTATATGAAATTCAAAATAACATCTATGGCAAGACACCCGCTGAATACTTGGTACAATACCAGCTGTGATGCACATAGTGACAAGCATTCACCTCAATCTCCAGGTAAGAATGGTATTTGGGAGCTTCAACACCAAAAACATCTTCTCAAGCTTGAGAGAAGCCTCTTGAAATCTCAACTAAACACTGCACGTTCCAGAGGGACAAAATTCTTAGAAATAATACAAAAGAAATTAGAGAATAGCAATGCTTAAAACATGAAGAAGGTTGACATTGACAACATGATGCTGAATTACAATTCACTACAAAACAGTTTATGTTCATTTCATCCACAGTATGTCAGACCCATGAAAAGAGACAACAATTCAAAGAGAAAAGCAACACATTGAGTTAGTGCTATGAAATTACAAAACTCACATGAGATTCGTGCAAGGGATCTCCATCTCCTATACAACAAAGACTCATGGGGTAAAACATAACGATAGGTGACCACCGATCACACAATCAACTATACATCTAAAACGACTAAAAAAACAAACCTCCAACTTTATTGACAACCTTCCCCACGGGAAGGCACAAATGCTTAATCACAAGAAATTACCCATGTCAATCGGACAAGAGGAATTTACAATCTCCGGCAAAATAGGTGGCATTAACTAAGGTACATCAATAGAAACACTACGCGACATTGAGAATCTAGCTTAGTTAAGTAATAATGCTTGTGCTCAATAATTGGTTTCCGAATAACCCATCAAACTTCGATTTGCTAACACTAAAAGCTGCAATCATATAGAACCTAAACACACTGTAAACGGTCCAAATCACTAGAAGTGAGCAAAATATCAGACCAAAATCCAAATTCAATAAGTAATCATTTAATTTGAAGTAAAAGGCAAGGCTTTTTGTGTGAACCTTGGAGACCCAGTGTTTATATTGCGATGAAGAATCCGGCTTCCAGCCGAATCACCGCCATCAATCAGCTCTCTCAATCCCAAATTCCCAACTTCCTCTTCCTCATCTTCCTCCTCCTCTTTCTTCTCCTGCTTCTCAGAACCACGAACCTTTCCCTGCAATCTCTCAAAATAGTTCCCATATATATACTCCGGAGTGTACCCATTATCTTCATCGAACAGCATTATATGGCCGTGCCACTCCCAGACCCGATAATCCGAACCCGCCTCCTCGCGAAACCCGACGCAGATATGGTGCTCGCCGATCGTGACGGCCTGGCCCGAATTGGGTTTGAGCGAATCGGTCTTACCGGAGAGGATGATCTTGACTATGTCCTTCTCGAGCTTGGATTCTTCTCTGGCGAGCTGGGTCCTGTTCTCGTCGCCTTCGTCGTCGTCGTCGGATAAGTAGGCGGTTTCCGATAGGAGGTCTTCGAGGGATTGGGTGAGGGATGGGACGTGGTCGTGGTCAAGGCCGTCCTGGGGGCGGATTTGGAGGCGACCCATGAGGGTCTGGAGGAAGAGGTTGTCGATGGTGTTGGTGCTGTTGAAGGAGCTCATGGCTTCGAGCTTTGGAGATATTTGGAGAAGAAGATGAGAAGCGAGGTTTTGGAGATGTGCCCAAGGGTTTTATGGTTTTTTAGGAGATTTTGTTATTCGAGTTTAGTGTATTACCAGCGAGTGCACGGATGTTTGGTGCACTGCAATCGATATGGGGACACGTGTTGTTATAGAATTAGACGGAGGGGTGTGTTGGTAATTTCGTATTTAGTTGTAGTTTCGTGCAAATCTAGTTCGTTGAATGTTTTCTAGGTTGACATCAGAAGACAAAGATATTGGCAACAAACTAAATGGATAAGATTAGAAATTCCAATATGGATATGGTCGTCCATTAAAAAATTATAATATGATATTATTCAAAGAGAAAAAAAAATTGATGTTATGATGTACTGACGAGACTCTTTAACCAATTATTCTATGCTAATGAGGTAATAACACATCATCAATTAACACTCATATCCGTCTTGGTGAATTTGTGAACGTGAAATGTCCGTCTAGATCCGTTTATCCTTATATCTTGGATTAGATTCTCAGCCAATAAATCATGGCTGAAATTTCGGGCCATATATGAAAATATTACAAAAATGACTATCATAAGAATTTTTTTGGTAGAAACATTTCATGCTGGCCCAATATAGTTAAGGCCCTCGAACAGTAATTGGATTGAGAATTGGGCCCAATTTTAGCAAATGGAACGGATTCGGGTTAAAATGCGATAATCCAAGAAAATGAGGGCAATTAAGTAATTGCACGTCAAACTTCCAGTTCCATTTTAAAACTGAGCATCTTGCATCTCCTCCGAGAAGAGCAAAACCCTACACTCCGTCTTCGCGCTTCACTTCTGCAGCAGCTTATTAGCTCGACCTCGGAGGTACTCCGATAAATTATCTGTGCTTTTTATTTAAAACTGAAAATATCGTGTATGGGAGCTTTCTCTTAGATTCATGTTTTTTTATTTTCAGTTCTTTTATGTCTCTTTTCATTGTTAATTTGTTGGTTCGAAACTGAATAAGCTGAATCTGAAACATGTTATTGATGTAGAATATGGCATGATTGCATTTGTTTTGTTGTATCAACTTGGTTCGTGTTGCAGTAGTTCAGAAGTTTTGGTTGTGTGTTTGATTGTAAAAAGGTGATCTTGAACTTGTAATTGTGTTTTAGGGCTGTGGGGAATTTACCTTTTTGTTTTGGGCACTGAAACTCTTAGTGCTGCAATGAACTTGAGGATAGTTCTGTAAGAAAAGAAAAAAACTGTAATTGAGTAATGTGGAAAATTATGTGTGAAGTGTGATCTCAAAATCTTTGTTGGAATATGCTTCTGGGTTATGTGGATGCCGAATGACTAGGTAGGAGGAAGGTGTCCTACTTCTATGTTTAAAGCGAGGGTTTATGAAAGATATACATGTGCACATCTTGAAATGTTCTTCATTTTCTTTTTTACTTCATAGCATAGAAAATAGTGGAAATGACCAATTGACCTTTTTACCTCAATGAAAACTTCATGTGTGTATAATGAAAAGTTCATGTCTGTATCTTGAAAATATCCCCGAAGTACCCCAATGATTTACCAAAGATCTATATTTTTGTGTAACTTGTCTTGAATTTGGTCAACATCATAACTCATCAGTGGCCTTATACTGCACTAAGCTCTAGAGTTTTCTAAGGTGGTTGCATTAGATCTTTTTGGATGGTCTGTTGTTTTTATGGTCCATAGTTACATTTTTATTGGATTCATAATTTAGTAAAGTTTGTTGCACCCTCAATGCTTGCAAGGGGTTTTATCGTCTGTATTGATCTACAGTTTGCTGTAATGTATGTGGACTTGTCATATCAACTCAGTTCTTGTATTTTCTAGCTATCTAGAATAATTAATAGTTATATAATCTATGTTGCAAAGTCAAAATAATGTTGTTTGGCCTGCTTTATGACCTGTGCAATCACTAATTTCAAAAGGTTTTGGACACATTTCCTCGTAGACAGTCAATGGCCGTTATTAACTTCATCTGTGATGGAATGACCATTTTTGATGTGTTTTTAAGTCCCACTTTAATCTTTGCTGTAGATATCTAGCCAAGGATGGTGAGAGTCAGTGTCCTGAATGATGCTCTGAAGAGCATGTACAATGCAGAGAAGCGGGGAAAGCGACAAGTCATGATCAGGCCTTCATCGAAGGTTGTCATCAAGTTTCTTATAGTTATGCAGAAGCATGGTTAGCACTCTTCTTCATCTTTTCTATGATGTTTGTGTGGACTTTTACTATTCGTAGTTTCTCTATTAATGTGTTAATCTCACTCTTTATGTATGCTATGGCTTCAGGATATATTGGTGAATTCGAGTTTGTAGATGATCACAGATCAGGTAAGATTGTGGTCGAGCTAAATGGAAGGTTGAATAAGTGTGGAGTTATCAGCCCTCGTTTTGATGTTGGTGTCAAAGAGATCGAGTCTTGGACTGCTAGGCTGCTTCCCTCAAGACAGGTAAGCAAGCATCTATTGATTTGTCCAAAAGCAAGCTTGATAATTGTTTTGTGGAGAAAGTAACGAGATTGAATCACGTTGTTTTGCAGTTTGGATATATCGTGCTCACAACATCTGCAGGCATTATGGACCATGAAGAGGCAAGGAGGAAAAATGTTGGTGGAAAAGTGCTCGGTTTCTTTTATTAGAAAGATGCAAACCCCAATGTCCAGGAAAATTTTGGTGCTTGACTGAAAGGTGGAGTCAAAACTCAAAACCCATTTTGAGGCATTCATTTTCTATTTTGTTTGAATTTTGAAGAGATTGGTTGTGTTTTAAAGATACAATGTTAAATCATTACATCAATTCTAAGTTTTATTTCTGATACTATAATGATTTATGTATGACCAGTGGAATTGTATGTGTTTCTTTGTTGGGACTTGGGTGAAGATCACAAATTATGGAATACCCATGCCATGCCGCTGTTAAGGCGCTACTTGTTTAAACCAGTCTAATCCATTACTGGATGCTATATACTGTGTTTCAATATTATGTTAATCAGGTCAACTCGAAATGACATGATATGGTTAACACGTTTAAACATATCAGGTTCATAATTGCCCGTCCCAACCCGTTTAATAAACATGTGAGGCGTATCAAACGGGTTCTGCACTAACACGACCAGTTCATTAGACGAACTAGCTATCCAAACCCAATAATGCTGAACACAAGTTTACTTAAATTCACATTTGTGTCGTGTTACATGTTAACCCCCAAATTGCCAATTTTCAGATGACATTTGAGAATGGATGTTGCAGAGGCAGGAAATAATGGCAATAATCAAGTCATTCATCAATTGGAAAGATGTTACTTGACACACATTCAGAACAAAGAGGGTATAGTAAAAAGGGATGACTGGAATCCCAGAAAATATATTGAGAAAGAGAAAAAAATAATAACGACCAATACAATGACTTGCAAATCCAGAACAACATTTTTTTGCTTACAACACCTCTTTCATGTTGGATGCTGTGAAAACATTCAATATTTAACAATAGGTACTATAGGAATTGAGTCGCCTACAAAAAGCAGTATAGGGAGACATTTACTAAACCGAAGTGTAAAATTGATGCTGGCAATAGTATATTGTAACAGCAATCGAAGCTTTATATAACACAGCATATTTTCTATGTAAAGAGGGGCCAACACCAAAACATCCGTCACTTGTTCACCACCAACAGCAACTACCGCCTCAAGCTCTCCACTATGTAGTCGGCATACAGATCCCTAAACAACGAAATGGATAAATGTTGTGAGGACATAACATAACGTAGAATCAGAATGTGTCATCATTCAAAACTAAGAATAAAGCTCGTCTTTAAGATAATTATTAAACAAGTTACCATTATATAAACAAAATTAAGGATAATTTGACTAGAATCCTAGGCATCTAGTCAACCATTAGCGTATAAGGAGAGTGATTGAAGTCGGTGCACGAAAATATCAACCATTAGCGTCACAATTTGTTTGGGTGTGTGCATGAGGAATTGAGAGAAATATTACTCACATGGAATGTTGGATGGCTTCATAGGCAGTACTGGCAGGGAGAAAATCATTAACTGCAACTTCCTTGTTCTCATTTTTCTTGTCTAATAGTTTTATTAAGGAAAAAAGAAGTTGTAATTATCAATTCATAGTTATACCATAATTGCATGTGGAGTAGAGTAGGTTAAATTTGCACAAGAAATAATTCTGTGTAACAGGATACAGTCTTCAAAGAAACGCCGAATTTCAGCCAAACGGTGTGGTGGAAGCTCCTTGATATCATTGAAGTCACGGTACTCGGGATCATCAGCACAGACAGCAATTATCTTGTCATCTTTCTCACCCTGTTCACCAGAGATTCAGAGTCACGCTTCCTGAAGGATAAGACATCAATGACAACAGACTTCATGTTTAAATAATCTACCTGATCAATCATAGGCATGAGGCCTATGGCTTTGGCACGAAGAAAGCATCCTGGAATAACTGGCTCCTGTACATGTTAGCAGATTCAATCAGTGGGCTGCCTCAGAAAACTGGAAAGGTTCCGATAAGAAAGAAACCCACATATCTGATAATGATTATGAATGATGAAAGATGAAACCAGGGTATCATAAGATGCTTAAGTCAGGACAGAGTTAACAAACTAGACGTCGAAGTTCAACATATGCAAATATCTTTTTACTGGTCCAAGTTAATGAATGAAATGGGGATAGTTTAACTTAAAAAATAACTACAAGGACAAACTAATTGGTTTAGTGTTTATCTTAAAGGAATGTCCTTATTACATTTACCATTATACTATTAATACTGAACCATCATTCGAGAAGGTCCAGACGCTCCAAAATTCAAAAGATCAGGCAATTATGAAAATACGGGGGTCGGTTTTAAGTTGAAATCACCCTTTAATGCCTTGACATAACCTTAAGAACAAAAAATATTTCATGAAACAAAGTGTGATGTGTACAACAAAAATAAAGAAAAGGCAGCAAACTGCATACTGCATACCTGCATGATAACCAAGACATCCAAGGGGTCATTGTCCTCACATAGAGTACGGGGGATGAAACCATAGTTATGGGGGTACACGACTGATGAATAAAGAATGCGATCAACCTGCACATTTATGATGCTGTCAGCAACCTTTCATGAATATAACAAAGGTATCAAGGAAATAGCTTAGCACACAACATTACCTTGATCAGTCCAGTTTTTTTGTCGAGTTCGTATTTCACCTTACTTCCCCTTGGAATTTCAACCACCTGCACAATTAGAAATATTTCATTGAAATCATGTTCAGGAACTGATTTGGTACAAGAAGTCAGTCAGTGCCTAAATCTATAAAACAAGTCTAAAACAGCGTTGAAACATTTTTGTAATACAATATATGATCAACAAAAGTCATTAATGCAAAGAAAAAAATAGTTTTCCAGCAACCATGATCCAGAAAAAATATATATATTATCCGAGTAAGAACATACTGCCACTACAGTTGAATTTCAGTATACTTACACAGTTGAAAATTGATGGAGCTCCAGGTCCTATCTCAAGATCATGCCAAGGGTGTGCAGCAACAGACCTCCTAGTCAAAGATGACAGAATCCTTTCATTAAGAGGTGGGTGGGGGTGGGGGTGGGAGGACTTGAAAGTGTCAGGAGCTTTGTTCATAACCTCAACAGGTGGAGCCATTGCTGCAAACACATGTAGAAATTTAATTTAATGTTCTTATGGAACAAGCTATGTTTAGCAATTAAATTAATTGATTTTCTGAAGGTTTGACAGAGTAGTGTACGCAGTGTATGAAATAAAGAAAAATAAGAAGCAAAATGCATAGATGACATAAGAGCGGGGTTAAACCCAAAAGGAAGAAAATTCTTCCGGGTTTCTGTTACAAATTTTTTATTTGAAAATTTCAAATATAGTAGGTCTATGTCTGCCACTTCAGAAATCTAAAATCACTATGGGAACTAGATATATTCCTTACTTAGCAATATTTGCTGCAGTATTTGTTAATTCGTTTTCTCTGTTTCATACAATATACATTGCAGTTTTGCAAATAGTGAGAGGCTATCATAACTGGTTATACTTATTCTGAAAATTCACACAGATTGGCTGCAACCAATATACAAAATCAAAATAGGAATCATTTTGACACATTTGCGGTTTGGTCCACAAGGCTAACTGAATTGAACCTCACAATTGTAAATGCTAAGCACACATGTTGCAAAAATGCAGCCATCAAAGTAGCTGTCGGCATCAAAGATTCTGCAGAGCTATGCAGAGCCATTGCAATTTCCAGACACAAATACTTGGATAATTACAAACCAAACCCAAACTACAAGCAATACTCTGTGAGAAAAGCTCCATAAAAGTAAAATAAAGTCCAGATCGTCCAACCACATGTAGTGCAGACAAAGATCAAGTGTGGCCATACAATTTTACTAATCATTCATAGTTTAAAAAAACGTACGGAAAGGCAGAAATCTACAAGAACAAGCAGATCTACCAGAATTTCAAAAAAAAAAAAACACTCCGTTTTCGTGCCTCCTCCAAAAAAGGAACCACAAAATTCGAGTTCCAACGCACAGCCATAGTCTCACAGAGCTCGAATCAGTAGCCACAACTCGAGATCATCAACAACTCCATTGATCTCGCAAAATGGACTCGGTTCAAACAATCCGAGACTTTCACCTAGAACTACTAACAAACACGCAAAAATATGCAACTACAAGCGTGCGTCGCACAGAAATAGAGCGATCATATCCAAAAATGAGCTAAAAATCGACAAGAGCCGTTCAAAAATGTAACAACAATCACAAAGAGAAAACACCGGCACTAAATTGCTTAGAAACCGAATTCGAAACGTACCGAAAGAGTCAGTAACGGTGGAAAGCTCCAGTTCCTCTGAAGACGACGAAGCTTGAAGAAGAAACCGCACAGATCTCGAAAAAAGGAGAGGTGAAAACCCTAAGGCAGCTAGAGGAAGCAACAATTACAAGGCACTAATGTAGAGGAAAGCTGAACGTGTTCCCGCTCTCTCGTCTCCTTTGCAATTTATAAGGCACCAAAAAGAGCAAAAGGAAAAAACAAAGACTCAAAATTTACGTTTCTCAACTGCAGTGAAAATGAAAATAATATCCAAAATTCCTTTATTAGGGAACGCGGATATTCTATGAAGCCCGAATATAACGTGGCGCCAGCTGTTCACTCTGACACGCGTCAGCCTCTGATTCGGCAGTTGGGGAACTAGCCAGGGCCCACCCAGGAGAGAGACGGAACTCCTAACGGTCGTGCGGTGCACTTTGGTTCGTTACGGTATCGTGAATCGGACGGTGAGGAGTCTTGGTTACGTTTTTGTTTGGACGAATTGGATAAAATTTGACAAAAACTCATTTTCTGAAAATCGAAAAAAATAAAAATACTAATACGATGTATCGAGAATTAAGGAATAATTGGACGTCGTGAGTGGAGCACAGCATCCATATTGGCTGTCTGAAGGATTTCCACGCAAGCAATATCTTGAAATGACGTGGCAAAATTATCTGAATAACGGTTAAATTAATTTTATGTAATTAAATAATTGAAAACACGTTTTTAGGGGCTTATTGTTAGTGATTTGTAGTCAAATTGGGAGAGCCGGTAGGTATATTTGAAAGTGGAAAAAGAATGGTAGCAAGTAGAGGTGAGGATCTAAGGAAACAAAGACATTAGTCAACTTTGTTGCTTTTATCATACATATTGTCGGTTGCGTCAAATTGTGCTGAAGTGGCCTCTTTCCTCTTATTTGGCTTTTTTAATTTTCAGGAGTAACAAAGTTAATATTGTATTTAAACTCGTGTCCAATCTCTTAAGAAAAACATCTTAAATTAAAAGTTCAAAGTTGGTAATCATATTATTTGATGAGCCCAAGTGTTAGAGACTTGTATGTTTAGTTCCTCTTATTATAATAACTTTTAAGTTGGGCCATAATTTTCAAATTTCAATTGTGTTGTATGCTTAGTGAGATTGAGTCCCTAACCATATTTTATCAAACCTTAATATTACTTCTCAAAATATCAATAACACCTCAACAGAATATATTTGTACATTTCAATACACTAAAACTGAAATACTATCCAATTTTATTATTTTCATTAATAACATATTAACTTTTTAGTTAAAAATATAATGGTGGTCTTATATTAAATTTCATAACGTGTTAGAAATTAATGACTTGTGACCCCGGCCAAAATAAAGTTTATTGTTGTAATATAATAGAAGTATAAATGAAGATTTCAACTATAAGTTTGAAACTTTTCTTTTTTCTTTAAAATAATAAACTTGAACTTCTAGTTGAGTTGTTTATCACTTTATCTTGTATTTGAAAAAAATATCAAATACATAGAGTTAGTTAGACTCAGTTAAACTTACGAGAGTTTAACATGTTCGAATGTGTGTTGACTAAATTTTAACCATTAACTTCATAACGGGAACTTCTCACACAACTGTAAAGATTACAAATTGTGTCTAATTTTTACTATTAAACAAAAAGAATACGAAACATAGAGTTAATGACTAAACTTAACAAAACTTACGAGAGTTTGATACGTTCAAATACGCGAGTTTCAAATATTATCTTTAACTACTTGACTCACAGCTTTCCTTGTTATTTTTTAATTTTTATCTCTCTTAAACATGATTGATACAAATTAAAATTAGTTATAGGAATAAATAGGTGGAGAGGATGAGATGTCGTCCACAGGGAGTCAATCAAGAGAGGTGGGAGAGAAGGGATGGCGTTGAAGCAATCTCATTCTCAGCCAGTGACGCCGTATCCTCTCAGTCTAATTGCCTATCCTTTTTTACCCAAAAATTGTCATTTTTTGATTTTTTTTCTTGACAATTCTTAGGTTCGTAACTACCAGTCTTCTTCGAATTGCAATTAAATATTGATTTCAATTAATTCACATACTGGCGACTTGGCCTAGACGCCGTCGGTCCAATATAGCCCATTCTAGAGATAAATTAATAAAGTTAACAATATGAATAGGACCATGTCAAATTAACGTGTCCCTTATTATGGTCATGCCCATTGCCCAACCACTTCTGATTCTTCTGTTGCATACTAGTTTATATCTAATATTGGATCTTTTTCGAACCATCACTTTTTTGGGTACGATAATTCTAATATAGAGGGTCGTGTTAAGCATTTAATCTATAATATTATAAAGTTGTTTTGTTCATTTGATTATTTATAGTATAATTGGTGGAAATATTTTGAATATAATTCAATTATCAAGGAAGCTTCTCTATGACTTGTGAGGACTACGTACATGCGAAGCTTCCAAATTAGAAATTAAATGTTCTTGGCTTCCACTAATTGATTGATTCTTCTAAGCTGAAATGGAGATTTTTTGCTTTCACTTTTGTTATTGTCAACGTGAAGAATAGTATACCCATTGAGAATATATAGTACATAATTTAATCACTAAAACTGATTATCTATTTTTGCACCATTCCAAACAAAATTTATTCATGTATAGTAATTAGTAGTGTGTTTAGCTAGCAATAATTAATTAACACATATACGTTGTTGCTTTAATGATATAATAGAACCAAACCAACCATATTTAAATGGTACGTACAATTAATATAATATATAGAGACAGAGCAGCAGACAATATTAATGAATAAATGACGGCCCATTCGTTAAATGTGATATATACGCTTGCACCACCCTTTAAATATACCATAATATTTTTTTTTGAGAACTAATAAATTAATGGTACAGTGCCTCTCTCTCTTCCCATCTTTATCCAGCAAAAGTTTGGATCTAAATTTATGGCTATGCTGTGTGGATTTTGGACCACTATTAATGGACCGCCAAATTTAACTGCATAATCCAAATCCTTCAGTTTCGCTAGTGTTAGATTTTGAACAAGTGTTTTGGGTAGTTAATTTAGTTACACCTAGCACATTTTACAAGCTACTATTTTGTTTTATTTCTGAATTATGCACATAAATCCATTTGAATAGCTAATAATCCTGAACAGCTGGACTATCAACTAACAGTCTTCGCATTTTATGTGGTGAAGATTTTGCGTATACATGAGGTCATATATTATTGAATGAAAAAGGAATTATGTTTCGTCGATTATTTGAAATATCACGTCAGATTTACACTTCATTTACCGTTTTTACTTGTAGGCATGACTTTTTTTTTAATGTGATACTTTGTTACAAAACAAATAATTTTAATTACTTGGAGATTCACGGAACAAATAATTTAAGGAAATAGCTTAAACCAAAGTTAGTGGACAAATATCCACTTCATGCGACTAAAATTAATTAATTGCATTTTTTTTATCTAAGCAGGTTAGTCAATTGTAGTAACTTGTAGCTGGAAATTCCAGTTCCCAGCGATCTTATCCATATGTACACTTATGGATGAGGTGGAGGATTACTATTAACTCTAAAAGAAAAAAATTAACCACCATTTTTATCTTTCCATTATTAAGATCAGACTATTTTGATATATGAACAAAATTTATGATCATTTAATTATTAAAAAAACAACTAAAGTAGTATCCAACTTTGAAAACCATTAATTTTTTACATCTATCCTGACATAAAAAAATATTAATATGTCCGTAAATTGTTTTTTCAAGCACGTAGTATCTCTAGTAACAATATTAAATTAAACTTCTTTCTCAAGAGAAAGAACTTCCAAACACATTCAAATGATACTTTTGAGTCTCATGGTGAAGTTTGAACTTTTAAAATATCAATTTTTGATAAAATGGCGTTTAGAACTTTAACTTTATGACCAATCAAATTTAAAGATGTTACTTAACAAGTAGTACAATGTATATGATCATATTTATAAAACTCGACATTGATAGTTTTTGAGTTTTCTACTTCTTCTTTTTTTCTTTCTTAACCACGAGATATTTAGAGCCTAAAAGTTATCGAGTAAAGGTTATTCTAGTCTCAATATATTGCGACCAACACTGATCAACACCATTAAGAAATACCGCAGTGCAAATTAGTTCTCATTTGAGTTGAAAATAACCACAAGAACAACAAATCTTTTCCTTATAAGTTTTAGCTCAATTGTATATTTAAAATTCGAATTCGAAATTTTAAGTTAAGCTAGAACAACATCTACCGGTTAGCCCGCGTATCTGGCTAGCAGTTTTGTACTCCTAACATGTAGCACCAATTATATTGAGTTGATTGCCAACTTGAACAAGCAAGTCAATCTTTATGCCATGGAGAGAATCCAGAGCTGTGTCCTTTTTATCTTTATTTATGCTTGCTTCACTAAGACATAATGGAATTCATAGTAGAGCTTGCACATCAGTTTTTTTTAGTTTCTTCTTTTAGATGTACCAACTATTTGTTGCGTGACTTCTAAGCTTTTAACCTTTTTCGTAATTTATCACACATTGTTTGTTATGAGATTGTGGTAATTTATATATTGGATTTTGTGAACAATTAGCCCACCGACACATGGAATAGAAGATTACAAAATCATGATCCCACCCACTTTAAATGTCTCGAATAAGATGTTCCCTCTGCAATTGAAATGGTATTGAATTGACATGCATTATTAATTATTTGTCATGGTATAGTTCTATGTGATTGCTATACGAATCTCTCTCTCTATATATAAAATAAATAATGTGTTGTGATTTTTTTATTTAATGAATTTGTGAGAGCGGTCTTTATATAGTTCATGATATTATTTAACAAATTATAAGTTATAAGGAAACTTAGGCTCGAGTTATATCAACGTGCCTTCTACGCCTATAGCGTGTCTCCTTTCGTGGCACCCTTATGAGTCTTGACGCTCTAGTATCGCGTTATATTAATTAATAATTAGTGCACAGTCCACTCTCGTGCATGTCTACACCTTAACAACATTTTCATGATACGTAACCTTTCTACTGAAAGGGTAACTCAACTGTCCGCCTCGAGACTTTTATCGTACACAAAGCTCACGAGAGCCCTTACGATTGTCCTAAACTCCTACATGGTACGCGGTCATGATGGTAGCCACCGAGGCTCTGTAAGGCCTCCAAGGTCTTGGAAGATGAGCACATAGAAGGCCAAGTCTGCGCTCCCTACGCTTGGGGAGGGCCAATAAGAATGCGCACCCAACTCCTGAAATGGACAAACTAACCACAAACACTTCTAGTAAACGAGTCACTGAGGCGCCAAGTCAAATAGTGGGCGTTCTTAGAAATTCAAGAGACTCTTTAGTGCACTCGGGGCACTAAAAGTCCCAAAGCCTGGAAGGCGAATAGGTAGGGTACGCCTATAGGACAAGTTATGAACCCACCATGACCCCATATACTCAGCAACTAATCATGTGTTGTCACGTCATCAATTATAGTTTGTAAGTATGAATACCACATATCTTAAAGGCGAGAAGGACTTCACTAGGAATCTCATCATACTCCATATTTACAAACTTATCTCTATATACGGTGTGTTCCAACCCTCGAAGTAGAGTTTTACTCCCACGTTATATTCAGTTCATTTAAGGTACCGTTTGGATTAACATTTTTGGTTTGGGAATGAGAATGGAGAATGGGAATGGGAATGAGATTCCCATTGATGGTGTTTGGATTAAAACTC
>JAYMTF010000368.1:0-38276 GCA_036897485.1 Pelargonium nanum
AAAACTAACGGATGGAAAAAAAAATAAGAATCCTTCGACTTTTGTTATACTTTTAACAACAAATAGAAGCCTCAAATCACAAAAACTAGCCTTTGTTCCTCTCATTTACTACAACAGATTCTCTACAAATTTGTAACAACATATATAAACTAAACCCTAATTCTAGTTTACTTTTAACTATCATTTAGCGAACCACAACAAAACGAGCTCTCAATTTGCTAGAATTCACATAAAAACAACGGGAACTCACCAACGACGTGGTAAGTTTACTTCATATAGAGAACCACAACAAACCGAGCACTCAAATTGCTCGATTTCATGTTAAAAACAACGAGAACTCACCGACGTCAAGTGGGCGGGCCTTGGTTGGCCTCAAAATCCCGTCTTATGATTTCCAGGACAAGTTCGTTCCACGTGTCAACGGGACCCGGCATGCACCAATGCAAGCAATCCTGTGGCGGGGGCGTCCCCCCCGGCCCACGCTTCGTGAGCTTGTTCGGGTCAGGGCTCCGGTAAGGCCCGGGATGACCGTCGTGGCGGTATCCAAAGGCTTCAGTGATGTCCATTAGTTTTAACCTCGATTTATTTGTTGCCTTCTTGATTGCCTGATTGAAACCCGTTACCTGCTTCTCATGCATTATGTTTGTAAACCCGTTTTCCACCAATTCCCCGGGATTAAGAGGCTTTACCTTTCCCGTGCACGATCCGCCGGTGTTCCACGCTCCACCCTCGTAGTGGTCGGGTGAGAAGGAGCGCACAATGGTCAAGCCGGTGTAATTTGGATGCGTAGCCATAGCCGTGAGAGCCGTGTCAACAGATATTCCAAATGCTTCGATGTTGTTGACTTTCATCGGCTTAGAGTTGTCCGGCCACCACAACTGTCCACCAACAATCTCGTTGTTCAAGATATACACAGATTGCTTGGCAAACCAATGACCGGAAGAAAGAATGACCACATCGAAACTCGGGATGAATTCCATGAAGTACTCATCGGGAGCATCGAGAAAGAGCTTGTCCACGCCCTCAGGGGCATAATCAAACTTTTCAGATGTCTTGTGGACAAGCCACGAAGACCATATTCGAACGATCATTGTAGATGTTGACTGGAATGCCCATCGCTGCATTTTCCGGCTGCCGCGGTTTTTTGGAACTTCTACCTGAAAATAACCCGAAACAAAATTTTAGAAAAAAGATTATCCATTCAAGGCTCCAAGTAGACACCGATCGTGTTTATAGGTCATTGGAAATGGAAAATGGAAAGTATGATTCCGCAAATAGGTTTTGGCAATGAAACTCGGTTTTGGCTAAATTTCATTCCTAGGTTTGAAGTCGAACCACTTAGAGCGATAGCTACTCGAGGATACTAAAATGTTAATCATTTAACTAACCATATTAAAGGAAGCAAATTTCAAAGCTGAAAAGAAAATGAAACTGAGAATTCACCACAACTAAGGGTGGCTCGTGTTGGAAGTCTAGTATTATGCTAAATGGATCAACCGATCACGACCCACTTATTAAGAGGGTTGAGTACACAACACAAACACGGCCCGTTTATAAGCGGGTGACACGACACACTCACATGACAAAAATTGACGGCCCTCAAAAAAGCTCCTAAGAAGTTAAGACAATAGACTCGCTTTTCATGTCCATATCCGTTGACTATCTTACAGAAGAAATGTGTTGATAAATCAAATGATATAACCGGTCCTCTCAAGCATTAAGCTACAAACTAATGTGGACAAAAATGATTTCACGGAGCATAAATTATAGTAAGTTCGGGTACTTGCCTGCCAAAGAAGGCACAACAGTGATTCCATCTGGTTTCGCGCAACTGAGTCACCAATGAAAGCGAGCGTCTTTCCTCTCATCAACTCCAGAAATTTTCTACCATCAAAACGAGGGAGGTCACACTGAGCGGGTTTCCATCGCCAATTCTCGTATTCCTTGTCAGGCCTCCCATTGCCCTGGCAGTTTTGCATCTGAGTCACAACAGGGCACGTGTTGTTCGTGTATACTGGTCCGGCCGGATCATAAAACCAATTTCCATGGTACAAATCACAACCTAAGATGAAAAACACGAATAAGAACCTTGATAGAATAAGAAACTAGAAAGGATAGGAAAATAAGTAATCGAATCTGCATGGGAAACTTTAATCCAGGTCAAGGTCAGTGCAAACCGATCAAATTCAGGCCAAATTGGCCTCTAACTTGAGTTTTTTTTTTTCTTTCAAATTTGGCCAAAAATTGGCCAAACATATAGATTTATACTTAGCTATATTGCGATTGGGTTATAGCAATAATGCAACAAGCGCAGCAAACACGTGTATTATACAAATATCAAGCAAATATATTCATAACGAATCTTCAACAAACCGACATGGTGGGTTTTGGATGAAAGCAATGAGAGTGGCAAAGGTTACCTGTATCAACCGAACCAGCCTTCGTATCATTATTGGGAAGAGAAGATAAATCCGATGTAGCCCCTGATTTGGAATCGGACGATGTGAGGACAGTGGCGGTATCATTTGATTCCTTCTCCAGAATGGTAGAATCATTTGGCAGAGCTGGAGAAAGATCTTCATCAATTCTGATACCAACCGTGGCATTGGAGGAAACAGAGCTATTATCCGACTCATTTTCTAGTCTCAAAGCAGAAGAAACTACATTATTCTCCGCAGGTTGGTCCACGGTTTTCTCGGGTTCTGACACAATCGGTGTTACAGAAGAAGAGACTACATGATTCTCCGCAGGTTGGTCCACTGTTTTCTCAGGTTCCGACACAATTGGTGAATCAGACGACACTTTGTGTACTATATCATCGAGTGGAAGATCGCCGACAGTTTGATTGACTTCATGAAAGTCAACTTTGTTCGAAATATCATAAAAGTACCCACGAACGGTGGAACCGATAGGGTTCGAGACCAAAAGGCTAGAAGCAAAAACTAAGAACAATGCCAATCCTCCGATGGAGGCTACAATGGCCGAAAGGCTTCGTGGGAAAGCGGCCATCACATGAGCCCCTTTAGGCGAGCCCTGAGTCATTGCTTTAAGAGTCTAGCAACTCCTATAGCAACACACGAAACACGGCATTGCTTTGTCGTGTTACCAATTCAGCTAACTCGGATCTCACCACTATTCCCTAGCAACCAAGTACCCAATTTTCTTCTCCAATCAAGCTAACCTCTTAACAGTTCTAATTCAGCAACAGTCTCCGATTTCTCAAAACGCCCACCAAAATTAGCTTCACAACTCTCCAATCTCTCCTTACCAACCCTGAAAAATACATAACATTTACCAAAACATCAGGAATACTCAACATTTAAGAACCAAAACAGTAATTTTTGGCCATAGCATTAACACTAACACCTTCAAATATGAAAAGAAGCAATTAACAGTTTCAAAACCGTCTAGGAACTCCTATAGCAAAACACAAACATGGCACTGTTTTACCGTCATACTAATTCAACTATTTCCTAGAAACCGAGTATAGTAGCAAGTAGCTAACAAATTTTCAAACACCGCCCAATTTTCTTCTCCAATCAAGCTAAAGTCTAACAATTTCGATCCGGCAACAGTCTCTGATTTCTCAGGATACATAAAACACCAAAATCAAATATTTTTTTCCATAGCATTAACACTAACACCTTCATATATGAAAAGAAACAACCAAGCTAAACTCGAACCAATTCACAACCGTCGACAGCTTCTCCAAAAACCCACCTAAACAGGCTAAATTTGCTTCTATCCCCACCATAAATCCATAAAAAAAATTCCAAAGACAACCATATATTCACAACATTAGCACTAACAACCAAATTTATCAATAATGAATATAAATCCTTTCTAAAATGAGCACAAACAAAAAAGATAAAGAACTAAAAACAGACAAATTTTCCATTAATAGTAACACAACAAAACTTCAAATTATTGAAACAAACAATCAAATTCAAATCCATGAATTCTAAACATTGAAGAACTAGAGTCTAAAACAATCAAATCTTTTCCATAACAGTTACACTACAGAACTTCAAATCACTGAATCAACCAAAAAAGAACTAAAACAACCAAAAAAAATTCCATAACAGTAACACTACAAAACTTCAAATCACTGAATCAAACAATAAAATTCAAATCCTTTCTCAAATGGGCACAAACGAAAACCTCTAAAACACCCAATTTTTCCATAAAAATTACGCTAATACCTTCCAATTATGCTAACAAACAACCAAGCTCAAATCATTTCTCAAATGGAAATGTACGATAAATCCAACCCACCTCTCGATTCCTCGAACTGATCAAAACCCAGCTCGCAAAAACTGTGATTTCCAATTATTTGAGCTCGATTGAAGTGTGAGAACCCAGAATTTGGATAGAGAAATTGAATCGCTGAGCAATCTGGTTCAGGAATGTGAAGAAGGATTGGATTGCGAGATTTGCGGAGAATGTGGAATTTAGGCAGATTTGAGATCTTGGATCGAGAGAAGAAAAAATTAATAGGAATTAAATGTTGAAGAGAGGTTGATGTGAGTTTCGATCTTCGATTTTGAGCTCTTCACTTGCCTTTATTGCTCGTCAGGTACTGTGTGAAATGAGAGGAGGTGGAAACGAGGAAGGTATCGAGTTGAAATTACTAAAATAGCCTTCTGTTTTTTTTTTTCCACTATCCACTTTTGGATAAAGGTGTTCATGAATGTATTTGAGTCGACAATTTGCAAAATAACTCGTGGGTACTCGTCCTAAAATTTGAATATTTGGGTCACGTGATATAAGATAAGATACGACTTGTTTTGGGGTCGGGCTGTACAAACTCACACGAAACTAGTAATTCTTTGGATGATAAAGTCGTTTCGTAACTCAAACGAATTTGCAGTTTTTTCATGTCGGATTTGCAGTTGGTTAATTTAGCTGACTCCCATATATCAAAAAATTATTCTACTATGAGCTGTATATAAACTTTTGCTTGGGTTGACAAACAAAACATAGGTGTTTTTTGTTTAACATGTCGGGTTAGGCCCAATCAAATTCAGCTCAATTCCGGCCCGTGATATATTTTACTTGCAAAATAGTTGCGGCCCGCATAACATCACTAGTTCGACACTATTATATTTATTAACAATTTAATAGATAGTAGCAAATTGAATACAACGTCAGTAAAATCAAACTATTTTTGTTCCATATTGAATACATAATTAGGTAGGGAATCAAAATATGAGAATTAAATTAGAAAAATTAAAATATTAAGTAACAGATTAGATAAAAATTTAGATAACACATGTTACAAAAATCCAAAACCTTATTGCCTTGTAGCTTGTTTTGTTGTTTGTTATGTTTTGCTAATTTTGTGTGCAAACTTTTGCTTATGGTATATGTAATTGACTAAAGAGGTTAATTTGTTGGAAACAAGTTTTGAGATTATATTTTTTGATATCAATTTGAATATTGTTCCAAATCTATATTTCACATGTTTGGTTCCAATTTGCAAAACCACAAATACAAATTCATTATCTAGTTTGCAATGTTTTGGTAGCAACATTTGAGGATAAGGCTAGGCGTGTGCATCGGTTCAAACCCAAATTAAATCATACCAGGTCGAAATTTATAGAAATCCCAGGACCAGAGACTGAATCGGAGATTCACATATTGAATTAGGGTTGGATTGATTGAATTGAAAGCTTGACTTGCTAGCTTTAGGTCGTTTCAGTGATGGCATGCGAGTTGCGTAAGAGAATTTATGTAATTGACTCGGTCAAACAATTGGTTCAACGGCTATCCCATAACTATTTATATTTGGATTGCATAAAGTAGACCATATCAAGTTTTGTCGGCCCGGCAAATCCACAAATTACTAGTAAAAGCCTAAAAGATGCACCCATTTCATATTATACTGAAATTAGACTTTTTTTTCAATCAAACCTATAAAACATGACCTAAACCTCGTGTTGTCATCTTTAGGTCATATCAGCATGATTGCAAAAAAAGTTGATGAACCGATAATTGACTTGTTCGAACAACCGTTCAACAAATGTCTCGTATCTATCTCTATTCAAGTTGCTTTAACTAGGATTGATCAAATTTTAGGCCGATCAGACAAATGCAAACATTTTACTTGCAAAACTTCAAAATCACACCCCCATTGGACCAATCTCGGATTAGACTTTTCTAACCGAACCCATGAAGACCAAACATGAAACTCAAGTCGTCAGCTCTAGACTAGATCAGGGATGACTCGTGAGCCGCAAAAGAGAATGGTTGAACCGGAAATTGACTTGGTCAAGTGTCCGGTTCAGCTCATGTCCATTAGTCATTACTGGTAAGAACCAAATTGTCACTGTCCTCCCGCCAAACCCCCAAATTCATAGTCTAAGGGTTTAAGCTTCTTCTTCTTCTTCGTCTCCACCAAACCAAAACCCTAGCTTTCTGCTACAATCACAGTCACTGGCTGTGTCATTGTACCAATTCTCTATCCAATTCCATCTCCACATCTTCAATTCCAGCAAAAAACCAGAGCATCACTCACTCACTCTCTATATCAAACCCTAGAATTCCAAATTACGTCTCAAAATGAGCTTCGCAGCGTACAAGATGATGCATTGGCCGACGGGGATCGACAACTGCGCGTCCGGATTCGTCACGCACTCGCGAGCCGATTTCGCGCCGCAAATTGCGCCGATTCCGGCGGACGATTTGGAGTCCGAGTGGCCGGCGCGGCGGGGCGTTGGTCCGATTCCGAATCTCGTTGTTTCTTCAGGTAATGTGCTTGAAGTGTACGTGGTTCGGGTGCAAGAGGAGGGAGCTAGGGGTTCGGGAGAAGCTAAGCGTGGAGGGGTTTTGGATGGAGTCTCTGGCGCTTCACTTGAACTTGTCTGCCATTACAGGTTTGCTCCAAAGTTTCGCTAATTGTGTTTCAATGTAGATTGATTTGTTCCAGTTGTGTTACTGTACGTTGCATTTTAGTCATTATCAGTGAACACACACAAGAATTTGTTGAAGAATTGATCATTTGAAATTGAAAGATCTCTAATTTTTTCGAGTCTCAAACTATTGACTAGGAGTACCTTGTAATGTAGTAGTTAGATTGATGAAATGTATTTTTTTTAGTTTCATGTGTTAGTGTGTTGCTTATTGATTTGGAATATTGAAGGTATGGGATTGGGAATATGATACTCACTTTGTTACAAAATGAGGGTTCCATAAGGAAGAGTTAGTGAGAGTTGTATTTTTCCCCTTTTACCCCTACATGCTCTTATTGTAACAAACTTAAGAGCTTACTACTAGCCTATGTTACTGATATCGTTGGTATTCATCCACAACAAACTAACCAAAAAAGAAAGTGGACACCCATGTCAGGGTGGAGGGCGCATGTCTTATCGAACCTGTTCGGTATATTTGCTCTTGTTTGTTTTTGGATTTTCTTTGTAATATGAATCAAGTTCAGTAGTGAAATTGCCATTTGAAATTACAAAATGCATTTGACTGTTAGTTCTTTCTCAGTGAAGCAGAGGTGTCTGTTCTGTTTGTTAATTGTTAGATGCTTGTCACACACTGACAAGTTATTTATATCACACGAGGGATGTTTTGATAGTTTACTGTACAACATAGTGGAGTTAGATAGTGTTGAAGTATCCCACATTGAAATAATGTGAAGTCACCACTTGATATACAGTATACCAGTTGGACCCTCCACCTAACAACTTAAGCTTTTGAGTTGGAGTAAAATTATGTTATCAGAGCTGGTTTGGTCTTGGCCCAGTGACACGACTGTGTTGCCTCCCTTGTCGTTCACGTTTAGGGTCCGTTGTGCTCTTCAGCTTGCACTTGAGGGATAGTGTTATATTTTTCCACTATAGGTTACGGCCCTTCATATTTTTCCATGCTATAAACTATAAAGTGCCATGGTGCAATCCTTCCACAGGACAGATGCAATGGGCAGTGGGTGCTACAGTTGGAAGTAAAACATTTATATATTAATAGTAAATTCTACATTAAGCTATTGCTGTGCATTCATTGCAGTTCATACCAAATCCATGTCAGTGTTATCATTTTCTTTCATCAAGGAAACACACATATTTACGTGTTTCTTAACCATTTTATTCGTCTTTATTGTTTTACTTTATTCACTATCTGTTTTTTGGTCACTTCAATCTCCAAGTTCTAGTTTTTGTGATGTTCTTTATTAATGAATTGCCTATGTCAAAGGAAAACTATTTAACATTCCTAAATCAGTAGTTGCTGCTGGGATGCAAGTAAAATTGATATTGGTAAATGGGTAAACTGGGCCTTGTGTTGAACACGGGTATAAGATGCTGTTTTGTGTAGCCTGCAATACTAAATATTATTTAAATATCTATTACATTATTTATTAGTTAGTACTGTATAACATGAATGACAGTGGTGGTTGAACTTATGCTACAGCCTACAAGGGTGGTTTGGGAAACAGGAAATAGGAGATGGCAAATCTTTGCATCTGAATTTTTCATCACAATATGCAGGATTTATATAAATTTTAAATGTGTGTACTCATTATTGATCTGTTTCCATGCTTGTGTCTGTTTTGTCATCCTACCATTTTCTTAATCTGACAGTTAATTCACATTGTAGGTTGCACGGTAATGTGGAAACAATGGCTATCTTAGCAATAGGAAGTGGTGATGGTTCTAGAAGAAGAGATTCAATCATCTTAGCTTTTCCAGATGCAAAGATTTCTGTTCTAGAGTATGACGATTCTATTCACGGACTTCGTACAAGGTGAGGGAAAATTTCAAAGAAAATTTGGAGATTCTCTTGCGCATAGTATCTTTGTCGAATGGGCAGTTACCTCTTGCGCAAAAATTAGAGTGTCGTGGGTAGCCGGGCAAATATGTATCAAACAAATTTATGTATGAGTCATGTTAACTAACTGTTCCATGATTAATATTTTTTAACAATACAATTAATGTTAATATTCTGTGAGATTCTCCAATTTATCGTCCTCCTTATGGAATCCAACTCAACCTTTGTGGAGTATCTAAGTTCTCATATTGGGGTCTCTCATATTACTTTAAATACTATACTGGTTACGTCTCCAAGTGCTCCTTTTGTTTTGTAAAGTTTATTTGCAACCATATCCATTAGTTTTGAGTGATCTTATCTAACTGTGATTTATTAATATTTTTATTTTATTGGTCCTTATTTCAGTTCTATGCACTGTTTTGAGGGTCCAGAGTGGCTTCATTTGAAAAGAGGTAGAGAATCATTTGCAAGAGGCCCAACGGTAAAAGTTGATCCTCAAGGCAGGTGTGGTGGTGTCCTTGTTTTCGATTTGCAAATGATAATACTTAAGGCTGCTCAGGTATCTTTTCTCTCATGAGTTACTCTTCTTTGGTAGCTTCATATTTAACATAACTTCAAGTATCTTTCTGTCTTATGGTCTATTCAATTTGCTCTTGCCTGGAAACTTCATTCATCATATTAAGAAACTGGTTGTTTTCCGTTTATATTTTTCTATATATCCTACAAAACAACCTTTACTTTTTCCTCAGGTTGGATCTGGTTTGGTTGGTGATGATGACACTTCAACTGGTGCAGTGTCTGCTCATATTGAGTCATCTTACATCATTGGTCTACGAGATTTAGAGATGAAGCATGTGAAGGATTTTATTTTTATACATGGTGAGTGATTCAGTAATATTCTTCATACTTTTAATTTTGATTTACCAAATTGCTTTTGTGTGGCTCCTAGCAAATAGCATACTCATAACATGGTATTGTTAAAAATTATATTATTGATGTGAATGAGTTGTGTTAACTGGTGCAAGAGAGACCCCTTCATATAAGATATTTAGACTAAAAATAGGAAACAAACTAGACTTACTAACTTAGAATTGCATCTTCACAGTCATCAACTCATCATACTGGAAATGTCACAGTGTCTGCTTAAATGTGAGTGAAATCTATAATCTACGAGTAACATTAAAGGATACTGACTTTAAAGTTGTGATGAGGGTGCAACATTTGGGTTTGCAAGAAATCACTGAAAAATCTCAATGGAGATATGCTTTTTGCTTTTCATGAGTTAATGGGTTTCTAATTTGATGAGTAGCTTGAAGGAAGGAGTGAAGGCAAGCCTAATTAGATCATGAATAAGAGATGTACTTTTGCATGGCTGTTCCTTTTTATATGAAAACCATTCTCCCATATCTTTTCAATATTTGTTTCAAATGGCTCATCAGAAACAAATTGAAATTAAGGTAGATGGTGCTTGCGTTAGAGCTTGTTGGTCTATGTTCTAAATGAGAGATAACTCCCCTGTATTTGCAACAACTCTCCATAAAGGCTGTAAAACAATTGTTAGCTGTAGTGGGTTTGGTTTATGGAAAGGGATTAGTGGTGTATGTTTTTTTGCCTGATCAATTTTTCTTAATCTTTGTGGCAGAGAAGAGTTCATGGCATAATGAATAGTGTTAGGAAGAGCCCTTGATTTTCTATTGTGGCCTCTGATAATCAGGCGTAGTTAGGCGTGTTGTAAGGTTGGTCTAGATGGGTGACAAGCCACAATGGTGGTTGCATTGTAAGATTGGTGTGGATGGTCGTTATCTTGTATACTTGAATTAGGTTGACCCTAACTGCAAGTAAGGAGTTTTTCGTCAAATCTCATTACAAGTTTTTGAAGTGTGCTGATGATGGTAGGTGACTTAGTTTAAGGTATTGTTGCTGGGGGGCTGGGGATGGTGACACCAGGATTGTCGATTAACTACGAAAACACACTCGCTGAGTAGATTTCTTCATTGTGTAAAATTTGCTCTCATTTACTATGTTCTATATGTAAATATTTTTGGATGAAACAATCTGCTAGAAATAAGCTCAACCTTGGAACAGGACTGCAGTTTTTTTCCCCCCCTTGCAGGTGAATTCAATTCACCCATTTTGGCAGTTTTACCATGAATTTAATAAATATTGTTGTCTGATCAGCTAACTTTATTGAAGTTTACTATTTTGAATGCGTTGATCTTTGAGCCACTTTCTATTAGCTCAGTCTCTTTTTCAATCTTGTATATAGGTTACATTGAGCCTGTGATGGTAATCCTTCATGAACAGGAGCCTACCTGGGCCGGACGTGTTGCATGGAAACATCATACTTGCACGATTTCTGCTTTAAGTATTAGCACTACTTTGAAGCAGCATCCTCTCATATGGTCAGCCGTTGTAAGTTCTGATATAGAAAATGCTAAAACCACTATTTGAGAAGTGTTGGTAATTGCAGTGGCTGTTAATATCATATGAATTTGCAGTTGAACTTTAAAGTTACTATGATTAGTTGATATTTACAATGAAGAGTTCATGTCTCTAATAGAATTCACTTTCTACGTTGGTAGTATTTAATGATGTCTGTATATCTTGAATACTTTCAACAATTTGTTAGTCAGTGATTTTTTGGGCGCTAAATAAAACCTGATAATGTGTTACTGCACTTGCATATTGTAAATGCAATGTTACAATTGCTTCAAATGTCAAGGGTTTTCCTAATTACATGGTATTCAAAACGTAAATCTGCAGAGCTTTTGTTTTGACAACCTCAGTATATGTTTTGAGATTGTGAAAAACTACTGTACAATTGCATCATAATATTTGAATAAAGATCCGATGCCACCATTTCAAACGGTGATAATTGTTATATTCAAACATTGTTAAACTTGTCCGTGGACTTGAAGATCAACATATCTTACGATATCACAGCCTCTTTTTGTTTCTTTAAATATATTCTTATATATATATATATATATTGTTGTCTCCTTTATCAGAATCTTCCACATGACGCATACAAGCTTCTTGCTGTGCCATCGCCAATTGGAGGTGTTCTTGTGATTTGCACAAATACTATTCATTATCATAGTCAGGTATACTTGTGTCTTTCATATGTACTCTAATTGCGGCTGGAGATATTTTATGGGCTCATTCTTTCATTTCCCTAATTTAGGTTTTGATTGAATGTTGAAATGGATTAAATGTTTTTCCTTTTGTATATGTCTAATTTCTCACTGGTCTGTTTTTGTGCAGTCTGCCTCATGTGCATTGGCTTTGAATAGTTATGCTGTCCCAGCTGATGGCAGGTAATTTCTTCTGTTTCTGACTCTTTCTAATCCAAGAAAAAAAAATATAGGAATGTCCGCCAGCCAATTTGTTTAGGATCCATAGGTTAGATAATTCGTTGGTAAATAGAGCTTATGCATTCTCCAAAAGCTGTTACAAACAATGTAAAAGATTAATGTGCTTGCATTTGTTCTCTTCTTATGATGCATATCTTATTTTCCTTACAACTGCAAGTTGAATTCACGGGCTTCCTAATTAGCAAAAAAAAAAAAAAAAACTCTTGTTGGCTGTTGCTTAAAAGACTGCTAAAGTGGTGAATATGAAATCCTAAGGACATTAATGACTGAGTGAAAAAGGGAATTAAAGGTGTGTCTGGCAAATGACTGAGGACATTGATGACCGTGTCTTGTTCGTTCATCTTTTAGTAATTGATATATGGCATACTTTGTGTAGATAAGTAACATACACATAGTTTGAATTTGAGCTCCCTTAGTTTGCTCAAAATCTAATTGTTTTCCTTGTAAATGTTTTCCTTTCCATTTCAGTCCAGAGATGCCAAGATCAAGTTTCAGCGTGGAGCTTGATGCAGCCTATGCAACTTGGTTATCAAATGATGTAGCCTTGCTGTCAGCAAAAACTGGGGAACTTCTGTTGCTGACCCTTGTTTATGATGGGCGGTAGGTATAACAAGTAACCAGTCAGTGCAGAAGTCGTCATCATCATCATCATCACTTCTTTCGTCTGTTAGTGGTCTATGACCAGATTTAGTAATTAGAAATAATTTTTGGCTTGTCATTTGAGTAAATCTCTCAAAAGCTATTGATGCAATATTTTTTTAATTTTTGCAAGTTGCTTTGAAAGTTTTACATAATTACAAATTGCTTTTGAAGTGTTACAATTTTTTTTATATAAATTTTAATACATGCTCCTAAAACATAAAATCGGTTACTTTGTTTAACTTGTTTTTTTTCTGGATTTTCTTCCCTCATACTTTAGTTCACTAGATTATGGTTGCCTGATGCTTAACAATTATGATTATTTCAGTTCCAAGATTTGCTGCTGGAATGAATAGATAGATAGTGAGACGTGTAATGAATATCAAAATGAGAATAATGTAAAGCTTAAGTTCACAAGATTATGGTTATCCAATGCATAGCAGTTATGAACAAATTTATGTGCAGCATCTTAAATTACATGTTGCTTTGAATATGCGTCCTTGATCATTTTCGATGTGGTCCCATAATTTGGCTAGTGCCAGTGATTTTTGAGTTAATTTATTTATTTTCACTTCTGCAGGGTTGTGCAGAGACTTGATCTCTCGAAGTCCAAGGCTTCAGTATTAAGTTCGGTTAGTAGTTAGTTCTATTTATCTTGTCGGTTTTTGTTGAATTTCACTCATACCCAAAAGGTTAAGCTATTAGATGGAGGGCCGGCTAGTATATCAAGTGATCTCAAACTTCACATTCTTTCAATGTGCATACTTTTAACAGTTTTATTTATCTTGTTGCTTCATGCGACTGCATTATTAACATCTGGTGGTTGTCTTGTAGGGGATTACAGCACTTGGGAATTCTCTATTTTTTCTTGGCAGTCGGTTGGGCGATAGTTTACTCGTGCAGTTCAGTTGTGGATCAGGAACATCTTCATCTGGGTTGAAGGAAGAGGTTTGTTTTAGAAGTCACCAAGTTTTATTTATGGCTACATGCAGCCTTTTCATGTAATTGCTCAGTTTTCTGAAACTAAATGGTGTTTGGCATCAAAATCTATCCCATCATGCGTATTGTTTCAACACATTTCATACTCAGTGAGATTTTAAAATAATTTTTCATTACCGTGTTTTGTATGTAATTTCTTATGTAAACATTAAGGATGCAATTGCTTTTACAGGTTGGAGACATTGAAGGTGATGTTCCATCAGCAAAGCGATTGCGTATGTCGTCTTCAGATGCTTTGCAAGATATGGTTAGCGGTGAGGAGCTCTCCTTTTACGGTTCAGCTTCAAACAAAGCAGAATCAACACAGGTTTGCAATTAGATCAATCTCTAGCTCTCTTTAGTAAAAGATTGTACTGGAACTATATGATCATAGAGAGTCGCAATACATACCTTTTCCCTTGTTTGCTGTCATTAGACCTTTTTTTCAATTAAGTTTTTATTTTTTCTACAATCTGTAATCATGAATGTTCCCCTCCATTGTCGTTTTTTAAATTCTTCTGTTCACATTTTGTGCTGCAGTTTCACCTTTCAAAACTTATATATGATTAATGTACTAATTTTTTTCTCTCCAGATTTTTAGTATCTAAATACTCTAGTTTTCATAAAATTGGATAACAAATTGTGCTTCTGAAGTTAATTTTATCTTTCTATAATTACAATGGCCTTTGCGTGATCATATACTGCAATTTCCTTTCTGTTTAATATCATTATCTTCTGTTTTGCTTGCTTATTTTTTTATTGTATTATAAATGATTTGTTTGGTTGGAGTCAAACCTAGCATCTCGCTTGGAATCACCATCTTCTTCTTCTCGAATGCAGAAGACTTTTTCATTTGCAGTGAGGGATTCATTGATAAATGTTGGTCCTCTGAAGGACTTTTCATATGGCTTAAGGATGAATGCTGATGCTAATGCAACTGGAATTGCTAAGCAAAGTAATTATGAACTGGTAAGTTTGTATTGTCGAATTAGTATGCCAACTTTGCATTGGTAACATGATTAACTTTGACTTGTTTGTTGACTAATTATATTTGTAACAATTTTATTTACACTGCTTAGTCATATCCAATATTGGTCATTGTTACATAGCATTCTGTATTCAGGTTTTATTTATCATTATGTGATACCGCTTAGTTGTATCCAATACAGGCTATTGTCTTGTTGCATTCTGTATGTGTTTTTATATGTATCTAGGTATTTTGTTCTAGTCTTCTTGCATTGATTCACAGACTGAAATATCATGTATCTTTGGTAATACCTCAGTTGTGCTGTTCTGGTCATGGAAAGAATGGTTCCCTCTGTGTTCTTCAACAGTCGATTCGACCAGAAATGATTACTGAGGTTTGTGTGCACTCCAAATTGTAAACTATTTTAATTTTTGCTTGGTGTAGATCTACAGTCTGGTACTTTTAGTAATTAAAGTATTTGGAGTTTCTAGGTATCCATATTATGTAAATTATATCACAAATAACGAGTTTAGGTGTTTTAGGACAGACAATTGTTTTGGATACTTATGTTAAGAAACATGCATCATTCTAGACTTGGCTTAATCAACTCAGAAAAAAAGGATCAGGCTTAGATTCATCAAGAAAGTAGCCAGAGAACTAATGGTTTCAATGCTATTTATACTTATTTACATATGTTATATTGTATTATTACTACACTTTTTATGATTACGCAGTCCGAGTACTTATTTATGTACTCATATTTTAAAATATATATTATTCAGCAATAAGTTGTTTACTTGTTTTTATATGAACTTAATCAATATATTCTTGTTCCTATTTGGTTGTAATTTTCACTCTGCCGTATTTTGATTTTTATTGCATGTTATGTGAGTTGGTGTATTAACCGCTAAATTTCTTTTTAATCTTGTCATTGCTTCATTTAACATGTAACTTTCCATTTTAATTTTGTTTGTTAATATTATCTTTTTTGAACTTAGCAAAATTCAATCATAAGAGTGGAGATTAACTTTTAAACTGCCAGATGCTCTCCTATTTCCTAGTATGATTTTAGTAAATTGTTTGATTCTGTTTAATGGCTTACCATTACCAGACAATTATATGTTCGCTTTGAGCACCTGTCATTTTGTTATTTGATACTTTTTTTTTCCTTTCATAAATATGTTATTTAAACGCAATTTCATATTGTGGACTTCAATTATTCTGTTCTTGAATGTAATACAAGTCATGCAATTCTGTGATTGGTAGGTGGAACTGCCAGGTTGCAAAGGAATTTGGACGGTTTATCACAAAAGTGGCCGAGGTCATAATGTCGATTCCTCTAAAATGGCTGATGATGATGATGATGAGTATCATGCATATCTCATCATCAGTCTGGAGGCTCGTACTATGGTAATCTCATTATATTTTGTTTGAAATTTAAGTTAACAATATCTGCAAACTTCTACATCATGGATTGTGGATACAAATATGTGCTTTTCTTGTCATTTCTAATCTTGACATGGTTATGATGGTTTAAGGCATTTATGAAGGGTGATACTTGATTTTGATTTCCTTTGTGTAGAGGACCAGCTCAACTAAAAGGTTAAGCTAAGAGTTGAATTCCCAACTTTAATTTTATACATTGACACGACTCTTTCGTGCAATCCCATTATCGCTTTGCTCATGATCCATGCACATGTCTTCTTCTTGCCTTGTGATAGAATTGAACAAAAAATTTAATAATCAAATTGACTGTATGACTTGAACCTGTGACCTCTTAGTCAATTGGGCTCTGATACCACGTAGATGACTAACTCAAGTAAAAGTGTAAGCTAATAGTTGAAGACCCAACTTTAATGTTATACTAACACTTCGTAATTGATCAGTGTATCTTACATGAATCCTTCCTGCACGTTCAGGAAACTGTTCTTTCTTGCTCCTTTTCAGGAATACTCCTAAAACTGGAGCTATAATTAAAATGTTTTGGCGGCTTGAAATTTTCTTTATTTAGCGTTTTTTCTTGTACTTAATTTTTTGCTAAGCAATAATTATCACTTGATTTTATTAACAGTTTAAGTATATTGGAATGTTTAAGATTTTAAGGCACATGTTTTAACATTTCTCATTGAAGAGTTTATGGCATGTCCAGCATTATTGCCCAAGCGATTAGTGGAATTGGGTAATGATGGTTAGAGATCTAGGAAGGACATGGTTAAAAACATTAGAATTTGAAAGAAGTTTTGCAACTATGGAACTGTAGTCTGCAGGGAATATTTGAAAGAAGTTTTAGGGATTAATTGTATATTAAATCTGGAAAGAAACTGGAGAAGCCATAAATTTATACAAGTTACCCCTAACTTTGTAATAAGTTTCCACTGCATGCTGTAAAGAAACAGGTGCCTCGTATATTTCTCATCTATCAAACTTTGCAACCATGGTTTTTTATCATGTGGAGCTTCCATGTGACATCAAATTGAGATGAAGATTTTATGGTTTTGTAAGTTGATTTTTAGTAGTTTAGGGTAAAATCTCTTTTAATTTGGATTCTAGGTTTAAGAGCTCTTAGATTTTTCTGCAAGTAATTGCCATTGTGCAAGCTGTTTGAAGTTCAACTTTGATGGTCAGAACTAGCTTCTCTCTCTGCATGCAGTTTTTTACACGAATGATTAATAGTCAGCTTATGTTTGATGACTAGGTACTTGAAACTGCTGATCTTCTGTCTGAAGTTACTGAGAGCGTAGATTATTACGTTCAAGGACGTACAATAGCAGCTGGAAACTTATTTGGGAGGCAAGTATATGTTTGTTACCTGTTATCTGATTTCACTCTTTTTTCATGTTGTTAGAGTATCCCCCATCTATTGTATGTGAAGTTTGAGATTGCTTCATAAACCAGTCGGATCCCTTTCCCTTATAGAAATGTTTTAGGTTGAAAACTTACTGTAGTATTATAGCTGGTTTGATCTTGGCCTTTAGGCCTTTGCTTATTTGTTTTGCCTCTCCATTTATTCTTGGTCCACCATTGGGGTATTGCTGTACGAGTATATTTAAATAATCATTTGAATTTTTATGGACCTCTTTAATTGGATGATACTTCACACTTATTGTCTCTACTATCCTTTCTTTCAGGCGCCGAGTTGTTCAAGTCTATGAACGTGGTGCACGAATCCTAGATGGTTCTTATATGACACAAGATTTAAGCTTGGGATCTTCTAGTTCTGAATCTGTCTTGGGTTCTGAGAATTGCACTGTGCTGTCAGTATCCATTGCTGATCCGTATGTATTGCTAAGAATGACCGATGGAAGTATTCGGCTTCTTGTTGGAGGTATTTTAGAGTCCTGAATCTATGCCGAAAGTTACTTATGATCTTCTTCTTGATTTTCAATTTCCTATTATTATGCCTCATTGTAAAGACTGCTAATCTGAGCTGTTTGAATGATGTTTTTTCAACGTCTCTGCCTTGTCTTTAATACATTTTAACATATTATGCTTTATAATCGCCAATATACAGTTCTTTCTTCTAAGTTGCATTTCCTATTATTAAGTAGAGTTCATCAAGTCCTTACTGTTTGAAGGGTGAAGCACCCCTACCCTGTCTCAAATATATTTTGACCTGAATAGACTTTTATTTCTCTAGAGGAGGACACATGTCCCATTTGAGATCAGATGGGGCCTTTACTCAATCTTACAAGTGAGCAATTATCGTTTCTGTGTTACCTCCTTTGGTATCAAGTTGGCCATCCATGCTGATCATTCCATATTTGGTTATGCTGGAGGGTCCCACTGCCCTAGATTCTGGTTATAATCTTGACCATGTCACATAGGTTACACGGTTCAATTTGGGAACCCATTTGCATATTTTACTGGAGAACCCATAAAGATAACTTGTTCTTGTTTTAGACAAATGTTAGAAAATCTATGTTATTTTTTTCATTTTGTTGATAGTACCTTAAGTCCCATCAGCTATTGGAGTTGTTCAAATCATATCTATAGGCGGACACTTTGTGAATCTAGACGCAGATATGGCGTGCACTCTATTTTTAGCCTATTCAGTTTTCTTGTTCCCTTTGAGTGGTTTGTTATCCACACTCATGCTGAACTTTGATCTGCAGATCCTTCAACTTGCACTGTTTCTGTAAATACTCCAGCATCCTTTGAGAGCTCAACAAAATTGATCTCTTCATGTACACTGTATCACGATAAAGGGCCCGAACCATGGCTACGGAAGGCGAGTACTGATGCATGGCTTTCTACAGGTGTAAGTGAAGCAATTGATGGTGCTGATGGTTCACTGCATGATCAGGGTGATATATATTGTGTTGTTTGTTATGAAACTGGTGCCCTAGAAATATTTGATGTGCCCAATTTCAACTGTGTTTTCTATGTGGATAAATTTGCATCTGGGAAGACGCAGCTTTCTGATACATTCAGTTCAGAACAGCCAAATGATGCTCAGAAAGGATCAAACAAAATTCCTGAAGAAGTGGCTGGTCAAGGCAGGAAAGAAAATATGCAGAACATGAAGGTTGTTGAGTTGGCTATGCAGAGATGGTCAGGACAGCATAGCCGTCCTTTTCTTTTCGCTATATTGACAGATGGGACAATTCTTTGTTACCATGCTTACCTATTTGAAAGTCCCGAGAAGATTGAGGATCAAAGTTCTGGTAGCTTAAGCAGTGTTAGCTCTTCTAGACTTAGAAATTTGAGATTTGTCCGTGTTCCCTTGGACACATACACTAGGGAAGAGACATCTGGAAACTCAGGTCGGAGAATAACCATTTTTAAAAATATTGGTAGTTATCAGGGGTTGTTCCTTTCTGGGTCCAGACCTGCCTGGTTCATGGTTTTCAGAGAACGGCTTCGAATTCATCCACAGGTGAGAAATTTGCTTTTCTCCTCTCCACTTCAGTATGCTCAGTCATCATATGAAATAGGAATATTTGAAGTATTATTGTTGCCATGTCAGTTGACATTGCCTCTAGTCTCAGATAATTTGCTACCAAATCCTGGCGGATCAATGGTTATAACTTGGATTTAACATAGAAGTATGCAGTACCATTACTAAAAACCATCTACTTTTACACAACGTAGTTTTGTACCCATTTTTCAGTTGTCATTTAATTAATGATCTCAGATCATAGGTTTTGATATTGGAAGTTGAATCAAATGTAAGCATGTAAGGCCATAATTAACTGATGAGTCCTTTTTCTCCTTTTTTGTTGTTCATTTCTTTCTCATAGCTTGATGCTGCAAAAGGAATATGATGCTTACCATTTTAATTTATCCCCATTTGGAGACCACTAAATGCAACATAGAATTTGAAACTATGAAACCAAAATAAATATTATGTTGCTGCAGAGTTACTAATATGATTTCATCCTTTGCAGCTATGTGACGGATCTATTGTTGCCTTCACTGTTCTGCACAATGTTAATTGTAACCATGGCCTCATATATGTAACCTCACAGGTTAGAGGATATAAAGCTTCTTTTTTCTTGTTGATTTTCTTATTTATTTGTTATTTATTATTTCACATTTATGTTTATTAGGGTGTTCTGAAAATTTGCCAACTTCCACCGATAACAAGCTACGACAACTATTGGCCAGTACAAAAAGTGGGTTCTCTCTGTTTCCTGTTATTCCATACTTGCATCTAGATTAACATAGTTAACATTTTTCAGACTGAGGTATTCATTTAAATTTTTGTCATTCCTTAGATTCCATTGAAAGGTACTCCACATCAAGTGACTTACTTTGCCGAGAAGAACTTGTACCCACTGATAGTTTCAGTTCCTGTGAGTTTACCAAATTCCCTTTTCATGTTTAACTATATTAGCTTTCTTACATATTTCTGATTACCTTTTTTTTTCCCGAGCTAATACGTAGTCACACAGCGGGGATCCACCCCATTTAGTTATTTCAAAATTTGATATCAGCATTATGATTGTCTTTTACAACTTTAGCGTGCTGATATCATCTATTTTGTTACACTTTGTACTTCTGATTCAGTTAGGAACTATATGTTTGTCATCAATGCCTGTGAGGCATTGAGTAACTTTGGCAGAGAATTGCGTTGCCTTAGTATATTTAAACTTCAATGGTAAATTTTTTTTGATTTGTCAATTTGGTGACAACTCTCAATCTTCTTACATATAATCACTAAATAAATATTATTATTCGTTCTGGAATATGTAGCCCTGATGGATGTCTTTCTTTCTCGGGGATTCTAAGGGTTGAAGTAATGTTGGTATATTTATACAATTTCTCTGATTCATTAATGCTAGTCCTAATTATTTTCTGCAGGTTCAAAAACCATTAAATCAAGTTCTTTCAACTCTTGTTGACCAAGATGCTGGCCATCAGATTGAGAATCATAACTTAAGTTCAGATGAACTGCAGCGGACTTACACTGTAGATGAATTTGAGGTTAGGATTTTGGAACCAGAAAAGTCTGGTGGTCCATGGACTACTGCGGCTAAAATTCAAATGCAACCTTCTGAAAATGCATTGACCGTACGAGTGGTTACTCTCTTTGTAAGTTGAATCCCTCTTTGTTTTCTTTGTTATATTGTGTGTGTCTCAGGGTTACGGTGCCTATAACAAAATACGTCTTTGGTATGTCTGCCTGCTTCAATGCAGAATTCAACAACAAAGGAGAATGATACACTTCTGGCAATTGGTACAGCATATGTGCAAGGGGAGGATGTCGCTGCTAGAGGACGCGTTCTTTTGTTTTCTGTTGAAAAGGATTCTGATAAACATAAAAATTCGGGCGCGGTAGAGGTAAGCCTTTAAACCTGTACTTGCAGGGTCTGCTCATGTCTTCTTATCGTCGAGCACTTGAACTAGTGACCCTTGTTTAATTCAATTCTTATGAACTATGCCTTTTCTCGTCTTACCCATCTAGGAACATTGCCTTTTCAGGTTTCCGAGGTCTACTCTAAAGAGTTGAAGGGTGCTATTTCTGCTTTAGCCTCACTTCAGGGCCATCTATTAATTGCTTCTGGTCCTAAAGTTATTTTACACAAGTGGACTGGTACTGAGCTGAATGGAATTGCATTTTACGATGTTCCACCGCTATATGTTGTGAGCCTAAATATCGTACGTTTCTTCTCCCCAACACCTCTTAAAATTTATTTCGTTGAAATGTCCATGTACAAGTTCTTGAACCTGTTACTCCCTACCGGCTTTTGTTTCAATATGCTACTGTGTCAAGAGTGGACTTTTTGAGATATTATAATTTGTTTTGAGCAACACATTTTCTGGTGTAAAGTCGTAAACACTTACCAAAGACAGATCTGACCATGTAAATTATTTGCGCGGAGATGATCAGGATTAATCTACTGTTCCCATCAAAGGCTGGATTTGCTATACTACATGATTATACATTTATGTGGAATTATGTTAGAATGCTTTTTTCATTTCTTTGTAGTAATGTTGTATATAAAAGTTACGATATTTCAATTGTATCTATTCTCGAGCAACAAATGCCTGAACCCCACAAAACATTTTCAGGTCAAGAATTTTATCCTCATCGGTGACATTCACAAAAGCATTTACTTCCTTAGTTGGAAGGAACAGGGAGCTCAACTTAGCCTTTTGGCCAAAGATTTTGGGTCCCTCGATTGTTTTGCCACAGAGTTTTTGATTGACGGCAGTACATTGAGCCTTGCAGTTTCAGACGAGCAAAAGAACATCCAGGTTATTACTTTTTTTATGATCATACATTTATCATGGATTCTTTTGATATCAACTTGACATTTTAGGCATTCCTGTTTTCCAGTCTTTTTGTTTATGTTTGTTTGTTTTTTAATAGAGTCTGAAGTAAAATGATGTATAATGTTGTAGCAATCTTCTAACTATTTAGCTCCAACCCTTTCTATGGTTTCCTTATATGTGATTTTTGTTACCTTCACATCTGACTATTGCACATCCCGTTACCAATATATTCACTCGATTCATGCATACATTGCTCCTCGCAGAATGTATTTATAATATGCAAACTTAAAATCATCACATTGTGTAAGATTTTGGTGTTTCAGTGACAGTTACTTATTGAGAATACTGTCTGTTAGTAACTTATTCCTCATGGGTGTAATAAACCGAAGGGCACATGCTTCAACTTGTAATTCTAATCCTTGGTTTCATATTTTTTCTGCATAGATGGAGTAGCATCATCTAATGACACCCATAAGTTTTCAAATGACAACTTTTTCAAAGTAATGTTGTATGTTGTCCAGTATACTCCGTCTCAAAATAAGTAGCATGTTTTCCTCACATTTTTGTCCCAAAAGAAGAGTCATCTTTCCTTTTTAGGAAGTCAATTATGCATGAAATACCAACATTATCCCTATAATAATAAGTTAGTCAGTATCCTTTAAGTTTATTACAACACACGCCTTTGGGGATGTAAGAGGAAATGCAAAACACTAACTAATTTCTCCTTAATTTTTCACAAGTACAAAGCAAAGACACTCGTTTTAGGACACGAAGAATTAGAATAGCTAACAAGATCTTCCTTTATTTTATTTATCTCTGTCCATTGCTTCATACTTGATTGAAAATATCTCTTGAGTTATGCAGTGATAAGAGAATAAATTTCGGTTTTGTTATTGACGAGGTTGTTTTCATTTCGAGTATGACAGATATTTTACTATGCACCGAAGATGTCAGAGAGTTGGAAAGGACAAAAGTTGCTTTCGAGGGCTGAATTTCACGTCGGAGCACATGTTACAAAATTCTTGCGGTTGCAGATGCTCAGTGCTACTCCCGGATCCGATAAAACGAATCGCTTTGCTCTACTGTTCGGTACTCTGGATGGTAGCATGGGCTGCATTGCACCGCTTGACGAGCTAACATTTCGTAGACTTCAGTCTCTACAAAAGAAGCTTGTTGATGCCGTTCCTCATGTTGCGGGTCTGAACCCAAAGTCGTTCCGTCAGTTCCGCTCGAATGGGAAAGTTCACCGTCCTGGCCCTGACAGCATAGTTGACTGCGAGCTACTTTGCCAGTAAGTTCGATCTTCCACCAAACCTTTATTTTGCCTAAAAGTGAAATGGACTCGTTTCCATTGGAAGCCGTTTTGCAATTATATTCGTGAAAAGATAAAACAGTGTCAAAATGTGAAGTGCCTCTTGTCCTCCATAAATTTTAGTAGTGCTCTAGCTGTTTTAGCGCGCAGTCACAATTCACTGCGATCTTGAATAAATCCATTCTTTTAATTTGAAGTTTATAGCTTAGATTGTTACAAACCCCTCGCCTTCCTTGTACAACAATTATCGGGAAATATCCAATAAGTGGTAGGACTGAAAATAATGTACTATGTTTTATATTTTGCAGTTACGAGATGCTGCCATTTGAAGATCAGCTTGAAATCTCCAATCAGATCGGAACTACTCGCACGCAAATCCTGGCTAATTTGAACGATCTCACTCTAGGAACAAGCTTCTTGTGATTTAAGCGGACGCAAAAGCAAATTCGAGGTACATTTTCAGCAAGCTTAAAACTATCTTTATACCTTTTTGTTTTGTTCATCGAATCGTTTGTAACCTATGTGATGCACACCTGCATTTACACAATGTAGTTTCGGTAGAACGGGAATGCTGCTACCGTGTGATCTTGAGATCGCGTGTTCGATTAAGAGAAACAGTCAACAAAAGTCAATGCATTCATAACTTCTCTCGATTCCCGCTATGGTGGAACACTCTTGCACTTGGCTTCTCGTCTCTATATCGAAGTACCAGAGCTCGTTGTAATTTTATTGTCTCAATCGTTAAACCCTAATCGGAGATTCATTTGTGCATTAAACTACAAATCCCCATTGTTTTTTATGGATTACTAGTTCTAATCTTGCTGTGTTCTTGGTTACATGTTGATGTCAATTTTTTTTCTTTTTTCTTTTAACTCAGTCGATATCATGCTAAGTTGAGCGGTTTGTTTCAGTATCTCTATATTCGGACATTAGGTTGAACCGGTTTATTATAATAAATAGCTAGGGATAGAGTTGACAATTCAAATTGTTTTCGGGTTCGGTTCGAAGAAGTCTAGCCTAAACCCGACCTCATGGTAGTTTTTGGATTTCGAGTTGTGTTGGGTTATTAAATTTTAAGTTTGAAATGTGTGGATCCGTCCCATCCGTAATTTTCACATGATAAATCCGACTAAAAATTGATCAAATCAGCTTTTGGTTGGATCATCTTTTTTTTCGGATTCAAATTGTTGACAGTTAATTGAATGAGTACTAAATTTATAAAAATATTGAAAATTATGTACTAAATCTAAATTCAGAATATAAAACATGATATAATATTTCATTTTATTACCATGTAAATATGAAAAATTCGTAACTTTCTGTCTGAAACTCTTAAAATATGAAGAAAAATGAGTACTACAAAAAGTATACTAGTAAAATAAAATTAGAATACGATTATTCATCCGATTATAACCTAAATCCTTTGTTCCAACTTATCGGCCTTGCAAATAGGGTTTTGCTTGGCCAAAACTTCCCGACCCGTGACCTTGAAATCAACTTCACACGAGTGCACTTCCGGATACCTATGGACCCCGCAAAACACGTCTCCGCATCGACATTCAAATCCCAACAGACCGACCTTCTTGTTGCAACTCTTGCATCTTTTTCTATCGCCTTTATTTGGATTTGCTGTCTTAGAAGATTCTCCGTCTTTTATCTTGAACGATTCCATCACCTTCGCGGCCTGGTTAGCAAGGCCGTCTTTGAGAAAATCCCTGTAGCACTTCGAGCACATGTTTCGGTTCTCCGGCAATCCGAAGAATCCGCAACCCTTCGCACATAGAGATGGATCCATGAAAAAAGAGCTTGGTAGTGAGTGAAGATGGTTTTTATCTTTCTTTTTTTCCTCTCTTTCTCTTGCTGTTGTACACGATTCTTGAGAGTTGAGAATTGTGAATTTACAAATTGTGAGTGTGTGTCTATTTATATTACAATTGGATAGAGAAATTTTAGGTAATTGCGATTCGGATAGGATTTGAAATTAAAATATATGTCTAATTTCTGATTTCCTAAACTAGCTAGTGTTTTTATTTTGGGAGATAAGTGTTAGTTTCTTCAAATGCAAGCAAACTTTAGAAAATAAATTAAAGGCCTAAAAGTAATGTAAAGCAAAGCCCATAACATATATTTATCCAAAACTAAGCCCATTGGGCTTTGAGCCCACCAAGGAGTTAGATTGAATAATTTGATTCAATATATAAAAAAAATACACACATATATAATCACATTCAAATTACAAGCAAAATTAACACACTAATAAAAAATACAACAAAAATATTTGATCTTTAAATGAGACATGTTACTGAACTGATAGATATATGAAAATGTTTCATTTTGGTCTCTCAATTGTTCATTTCGTTTTAAATTGGTACTATTTTGTTCCTAAATTGTTCATATTGTTTTAATTTAATTATCGAACTACGCTTGTTTTAAATTGAATTTTTTTTGTATGATAAAGGGACCAAATAGTATAAATTGGTGTGATGAATGTGTTCCTTAAATATACAATTTTTATTCCAAATTGTTCATATCGGTAAATTTAGTTCACTTAAACATCACGTGATCTCCAATTTAAAACAAAATAATTCGAAATAAAATGAATAATTAAATTATGTACAAAATTACATATTGTAAAACATATGAATAAAAGATGGACATAATTGAACAGTTGAACAAAAAAATTGAGTGCAACCAAAAACACTAAAGATCCTAAAGCCAAAACAAAGTAGGTGAGCCTAATCTCCACATACACAAAATCAAGTGAAGTTGGTGTATTAGAAAAAATTTAGTTGGAAACTTTTCTATATATATAACAAAAAATCATATGTTTTGTTTCATCAAAACCAAAATGGAAGAGAATGGGTTCACAAAACAGTATACCAAAAAGAGAGTTTGGCAAGCAATTTCAGTTCCATTTTTGTGGGAAGAAAGGCCAGGAGCTCCCATCAAAGATTGGAAACCTGAGGAGCATGTAGCGATTTGGTAAGTGTTTAGAAGAGCTGACAATTCGGGTTTTGAGTTATATTTTGGTTTTGTTTTTGAGTTCGGGTTGAAAATGGCTGACCGAACTTGAGATGTAAGAGGTGTGGGTTTTAGACTGTGGGTTGAGTTTTATATGTAAAATGTGTAGGTTTGTTTGACTTGAAAGTTGGTCGAGCTTATTTTATGTGAATTAAATCGGAAAAAAAATGGGTCAGGTTGCTTGAATTTGTCTCACCCGAAATTTGATATGGTTTAAATTATGGGCCGGGTTTTGAGTGCCCATGTGATTGAGTCCAAATTATGTGTTCTAATGTTTAGAAGTTTTTATTTTTGTTTTTAAAACATACTCTATATGCTTAAAAGAAATTCATATTTGTCTTCTAAAATTGTCACATTGGTCTCTATTATTAATTAATAATTCGGATTTTGGATCGAGTTTGTTATTTCGTATTTTGGTTGAAAATGCCTAATACGGGCTCAATCAACAAGAATTGTGGATTTTAGGCAGGGTTTTGCATGCAAAATGCCCGCTAACCCGGCCATAATTCAATTAGGTCTACTTATATTTTTAAAGTATTTTGTATTTATTTTTTAATATTTTCATATTTGTTTCTCTTGTTTGACAAAATTATAATTCTTGCCCAGACAAGATTTTTGAGTATTGCCTCTTATAATTTGATAAAAAATTTACTCTTGTAGTTCACCCGCTCCTGAGGAGGTAGCTCATGCAATATCGTCGCCCTCTCCACCGCCTCCGATCAAGCTTATCGCCTCTATTCCCTTCAAATGGGAGGAAAAGCCCGGGACACCTCTGATCAGTGTCAAATCAAATTCTGAAAGTTTAGTACAAACAACATCAATTGATCAAAATATTACTAAACAAATAGAAATGGAAATGGAAATGGAAATTCCCTCATCGCCCGCTAGTTCTGATACCGATGGAAGTACGAGTAGCTACGCAACGGGAAGTTCGAGCCCTGTCGGGTCTTCATTCTTGGAATGTATGTTTCCATTGTACCAACCCACGGATGCAGGGTTTTTAGAAAAAGTTGGGAGCTCAAAGAAGATCCCGCTTACTCAGCAACAAGTCATGAGCAACGAATGTGATATGGAAAGTAACGGTAGTGTTGTGGTTCGGAGGGCACCGACACTTGGAGAGTTGATAATGATGAGTCGGAGGAGGAGTTGTCAAAGGAGATCTGATCAAGTAAGAAGACAGAGTGTATCAATGGTATGTATCCAAAATCACAACTATTTAAACGGTCACGAGTGGTTTTTGAACTAATTTTATGACCAAATAATTTTTCAACTTTCGAAAACTGACCGAAATGGTTTCTCACGTTAAGATCATTAGATATTCTTTTTTTCTTTAATGTTAAGCAATTCAAACAGACTGAAAAACTAGTAGAAGTTAATAACATATGTAGAACCATTTTTGTCGGACCCTTAGTATTCAATTTACCCCCGTTTAATATTTTTGGTCTCTGATTTGAAATCGGACCCTTAGTATTTCAGTATTTTGTGTAAAACCGGTCAATTACACACGTAACAACAACCATCAACATGGACAAGTGGGTTAAAGCACTCGTTTTTCTGAGATCTCAGGTTCGATCCTCGGTTGTTACGCTTGCTTAAAATTATACACTACTAACATAGTGACTATTTTGAAACATAATAAAATACTAAGGGGTTAAATTAGAACAAAAATCATTTTTTTGAAAAAAAATAAATACCAAAATGATCATTTGAAACATAATGGGTACATACAATTTTTCAGGAATTCATGCAAAAAGGAGTTCTTGGATGTTGCTTCTTTGGAACTGATCACATCAAAACGATCTGTCGTTTTAGCGGAAATCAAAAGCACAAGCCAAGACTGAGCCTCATGTGAATTTACGTATCTGCCCTCACATATGTTACTAGCAATTTAGCATTTTCACTTCTAAATATGAGGGTATGTAAGTCAAGTTTCGAGTTCTATAACGAAACCAAACTTCAAATTGTGTTTAGAACTTTCTGTTCAGCTTTTCAAGTTGTAAAGTGTGTATGTCCCAAAATTATTGAAGGCTCGAAATGACTATAATCATGACGGTTTACGAAACTCTTATCCTTCAACAATAAAAGGATTAATGTCACCAATGGTACATGAACTTTCATCAAATACTCAATTTAGTACATCAAACTTTTAAAAGACCAATTTAGTACATGAACTTTCTATTTCAATCCAATTCGATACACACAGTTAAATATGGTCAATTTTACGTTAAACCAAAAAGTCAATGATCAAATTTATATTTTTTAGTGTACCATTGATGACATTAATCCACAATAAAAATAATCCACAATAAAAATAATCTTAGAGTTTAGAAGGCTCTCAGCCTAAATAGGGCATCTGGTTTTGTCTAATTTTGCTTCGATGATTTTGATTCGAAGATCACGTGGATTTTTTTTTATCGAAATTGATCGCTCTTTGTTGATGTGTTTGATTTTTACTAATTATGTTTCACAATAAATTTGACTAATTAAAAATAATCCACAATCAAAATCTTCGTGTACCATTGATGACATTAATCCACAATAAAAATAATCTTCGAGTTTTAGACTGAGAGCCTTCTAAACCCGGCATGTTAGGAATAAACATTAAACCCAAAATTTTGTACTTGAAACTCGATACCCACTCCCCTTGCCGGTCGATTTTTGGTTAGACATTTAGAACCCGAACTCAAAGAAACATGACCTAAACTTGATCTAAAATTCGAACGATTTTTGAATCAGGTCAGACAAACATGCGCTAAACCATACATTTTTTACTAAAAACCCAAAACCCACACCATTTCCTAGTCGATTTTAGGTCAATCCTTTTAAACCTGAAATCGAAGTAACTCGACATAAACTAGATCTGAAACCCGAATTGTCTGCCTTACGCTCCAAGACAATCCAAGCTGAACAGTTGCATTCAGATCCTCATGTTTCACAAGGCCCATTAGCTTTATATTGATGGCCCATATATGGAGGCTTGTGGGCTTGCAACAGTTCTAGGCCCATTTAATTAGAGTGAACAACAATTAATCATTTTTAGTACAAACTAGATTTTGATCCCGTGCATTGCACGGGCACATAGTAACTAAAGTGTCAATGCGTGTTTCTATATATTTTTCATATTATTTGGGGTGGTATTATAATTAGGGATCGAGGATTTCAAGCCAAGAATATTTGGTTTAGATTAAGCCACCAATGAGATTATGACACCTCATTTAAAATGGTTGGATCCAGCGGGTCGCTCCGCTCCCACAAATTTACTTGGGTGGGTAAATGAGTATTTTTATGTGGTGACAAGCTCTAATTGACTTGGCTTAGGGTAAGCCAAAAAATTCGTTACTTAGATTCCTTATTCTCTTATAATTATTAAAAAATGTAAAGATTTAAAATTAAATAAAATAGCGCTCTAATATGCATTATAAATTTTTAATATTATTCAATTTTATAGTATGTATAAATGTATACGTTAGAGCTGACAAATTGTGCGTGTAGTATTCCACGACCAAAAATGAATATATTACACGCTTAATAATTGTATTAGACGGTCGAACTCGAACACGGCATGTTTAACACAATAACTAAATGGGTCGTGTTCATTCGACATGACACGAACACGATCCAACACATTTTTTTTTAAGTTGAGCTACACAATAGGGGGTAGCTCTCCCCTTTTAACCCGAACTCCACCCCCCCCGACGCAATGAGATTTGAACCCACGACCTACTACATGGAGATGTGCGTTTTGACCATTGTGTCACCCCCTAGGGGGCGATCCAACACATATTGTACGATGGAAACAACATATTATTTAGATTAATTTACAGTTACACTCTTATATGTGCATGTCGGGCTCGACATGCGTGTCACAATACAACTAATTAACCGTTCGTCTGCATTTTAAATTTTTATTACAAATATGAAATAATTGATAAACGTGTTGGGTTTTCCGACACGAAATTAAACCGCTTTTACAAAATTGTATTTAATTGGTCCTTTGTGATATGTGGGTTATAATAACTCCACATCATCATCTTCTACTTGTTCTTTTTTTCAAGTTAATATTTTTAGTAATAATGAATGAAAATAGGTTGGTGATCACTTTTCAACTACTCTTTATCTACCAAATCAATTGTGCACATAAATTAGTCGCAAAAGTAAGTGCAAAAATTCCTAATTTCCGGGAACCCAAACTATTTGTTTTTCTTCTTCCTATTTTTTAGGTCAACTATTAGATAATTTAGATGATCCAATTTTCAATTTAGGGTTTGTTCAAAACATTTACATGTATTAATATGGGTTAATAATTTAGTTTTGTAATCCATGTGTATCGCGATATGGAAATGCATTTAACTCGCACTACAAAAAGAACCTTCATCGTTCTTTTTTTGTTTCGTCATTAAAAGAATAATAGGGACGGTAGACATGTTATTGATGTTACACTTGTTGATCATCATCGATGAAATGATTGTCGTTGACCAACGACTATTTCGATGATGAAAATTGTGATGTAATCGACAACTCCTTATTCGTCTCTTACACATCGTAAACTTGTGACATAATTTCTATTGTTTTTTTTTTTGAAACAGACATAATTTCTATTGTTAGTATCATATGAATCTAACATATTGAATTCTCTCGTATTTAAGTATTTTTTACCACTCGTTTTATATACGATTTTAAAATATTGAATCTAATTTAATATCTTGAACAGTGTATGTATATCACTTGTCGTGATTTACTATTCAATATTGAAAAGGGATTTGATCCGACGGTACAAATCTCATCTTTATTTATGCTTTGTGCCTAAAATCTAACTTGTCATTTCGAGTTTGTTTTGTGCACAACCTATCTTGGTCTACAATAGACATTACAAGAAAACTATTGAGCCGCGATATAATAAAATTTGCCGCTAATATTTTCATCACAGTACAAAAATGAAAAGAAAACAAAACAACATGCGATCAAATTTTTTGTCACATATCATGCTCTTTATAAATGAGAATCATAGATAAAGAACTGTACTAGTAGCTAGAGCCGAAAATTTAGACCTGAATCCTCAAACACCTGAAACTCGACAAAAAATTGCGGGTTCGACTACATAAGATGAACCCGACCAAATTTTAGGTTGGATGTTTTTTGAGAAATCACAGGTTGGCTTGAACATGTCTGCACAAACCTACGCATTTGTTTGTAGAACTCAACCTACATCTACAGATCGAAACGTGCATCTCTCTCTGGACTGGATCCGAATTAAACTTTTTCAACCCGAACTCGGAAGACACGACCTGAAAGCGAATTGTCATCTCTACAAGCAACCCACCATATTTTTTATAGTAAATATTTTTTATAAAAACTAGTGTTGCCAAAATTAATACAAATATGAAATTAAGCAATGAATTTTTATTAATTATAGGACATGATGGACAACTAATATGTCTCATTGCTTGTTGGCCGACCACAGAGTTATGACAAACACACTGTGACCATCCAAATGTAGGACCCAACATTTGTTGAAATCACCGGCCCTAATTTTCTTATTTTTTTGTCTTTAAGGCCGGCTTTTAGTTATATTTGCACTTTAGGACCTAATCTTTTCAACAATTTTTCACAAATATATTATTAGAGAGAGATCACATGATTCGCATAATTATCTAAATCAAGAAACTATTTGATTAGGCTCAATTGACCAATTAAATGATGTCACGTCAGTAAAAGAAAAATAGATCCAGTTGAAGTTCGCTTACAACCACAAATTCATTACACAAACTAGTAGTCACAATTGACGATTCGAGATTTTAGAATCGGTCGGGTTGAAAAGACTCAACCCAACCTCAAACCGTTAGAGGTTAGGTCTAGATTTGTACGGGTTGCTGGTTTTTCATAAAAAATTAATTCATATCCAAAACGCAAGAAGCTAGATATATGTTTGTATGAGTTACGAATTTCACATAAAAATATTTTGATTGTCCGACACGATCCGAACTTTTCAGTAATTACTAGTTTGGTTAAGAATCTTTTGTTTTAATAATTATATATGTCATTCACAAACACCATTGTCAATGTCCTTTTCTTTCAACCTCACCTAATTCCATTTGATCATTCCCAAAACCCATACATTTAATTAATTATTTGAGAAAAGTCCTAATCATATTGAGGAAGAAAAAAAAAACATTTTCTTTTGACTATAATCTCTTGGAAATCAATTATTAATTTGCTTAATGGTGCTAGATTATTAATGGTAATTTACTCTATAGGATACATTTATATCACAATTTATTCTCTATGTTTCAAATATAGAAGTCACAATGTAAATTTATGATTAAGTCTTAACTATGATTAAGTTTTGAGCATGAGTGATTGCATACCGTAAAACGTACGAGAACCAAAAGCGGTTTATATAAAAAATTAGAAAAATAAATATTTAAAATATTTAACCACCATCTACTCTTAAACCTAATAAATATGCCAACATAGCATGCCAAGAAGTCAATTTGGTAGCTAATATCCAGCACAAAATATTACATCTCACATGCATGAATTTTCTCTTTATTAGTTGTAAAAACATCACTTTCTTCTTGTCAATTCCAATCAAGCAATTAAATACTCTTTTGATTTTTAATTTGATTTATTGGGTTGTAATTAAATAGTGTTTTCTTTACAAGAAGCATTTACAGCTATTGCCTCTATAAACAAGATAAGATGCTTGGACAATTTTATTTCTTCAATTAATATTGATGAGAAATTGTACATTATGTTGTGTTTTGGTTGTTCTTGGAAGTGATTTTATGATGGGATCATTTCACTTGCCTCTAAAACTTAATAAATGAGCAACTTTGACTTAAAATGGTTGTAAAATATTTTTTAAATCAGATCAACACTTTTTGCAATTGAGCGAGCATGAAAATATAAGAAACGATTGTTTAATGCACAAAATATTTACTATTTTTGGGATTGGAGAGATCATTTCTATACATTTTCATCCCTATTTTTACAGAGAGACCGACCCGATTTACTACATGATCCTCTTGTCATCATAGGGTCATTTTAGTAATTTACTATATTTCAATAGTCACGATTCATTCCAAAGAAAAATCCTTCTTATTTTTCGCATAAAAATATAATTTCCCTATAAAAAAATGTGGGGAAAGTTACCTCTTTTTCAAGTCTTCAACACCACAAACAAGGAGAATATTCTCAGTTGACATGGTTTTAAATGAGAAGCATCATATTTACATTTCCACACACCAAAAAAGTCCCTAAACTCTAAATTCCCAAATAGAGCCATCCTCTTCCTTAGTTCTTCCTCTATTCCCTCCATGGAAGCCATGAATGATTGGTGGCTCTCCTTTCCCCTCCATGAGAGCCTCAACCAAGATCTTGCCATTAGAAGGTTTTGCCCGGCCCGGGTCGAACAAGAACAAGGAGGAGATTGGGAGGAGATGAGCAATGTTCTTCACAATGACATTGACAATATGATTCAACTATGCTCTCCAAATGATCATCTTGGTTGCTCTACCACTCCATGCTTGGCTCCTTCTGAGGTTGATGAGTTTGTGGATAGTGTCATCAACATGGATCTCTATGAGGACAAAGAGTCTCAAGCATTTCATCAATTTCATGGCCATGAGATCATTGAGAATCTTGAGGAGACATTTTCAATGGCAAGTGATGTTTTTGTGGACAATGATGTGTCATTGATGCTTGATGAGGAGGATCAATTGGGTATGCAAGAGGATTTTGTGATGGTTCCTAGTGTGAAACAAGTGAGCCATGGTGTGGACCAAGGGCTTCACTTGGTGCACCTATTGCTAGCTTGTGCTGAGGCTGTGGGGTGTAGAGACACACAACTTGCACACTCAATGTTGAGCCAAATTTGGGGCTCAGCAAGCACTTGGGGAGACTCGTTGCAGCGCGTTTCGCATTGCTTCGCGGGTGGATTGGAGGCAAGATTGTCACTTCTACTCAACAATGTCAATGCAAATGGTACATTTTTCACAAATGGGTCAATCCTTGATCATGCCTCTTTGGTCACCAAGGAGGAGAAAATGGAAGCTTTTGAGCTCCTTCACCAAACCACTCCTTACATTGCTTTTGGTTTCTTAGCTGCCAATGAGGCCATATGTGAAGCCTCACAAGGGCATGAGTCTTTGCACATCATAGATCTTGGAATGGAACATACCCTCCAATGGGTTGCCCTCATAAGAACCTTGGCATCAAGGGAAGAGGGGAAAAAACCCAAATCAATCCGTCTCACCGGACTAATCGCCAACAATGTCAAGGACCTCCCAAACCTCGAAGCTAGCCTGAAACGCCTGGCAGATGACGCCAGCTCATCAGGCGTCCATCTGGAGTTTAACATAGTATCAGAGCAGATCACGCCGTCTCTCCTCACCAGGGAGCGCCTAGACCTACGAGAAGGCGAGGCATTGTTTGTCAATAGCATGATGCACTTGCACAAGTATGTCAAAGAGTCTAGAGGCTCCCTCAAAGCAATCCTCCAAGGAATCAAGAAACTTGCACCAACCCTCCTCATAGTGGTGGAGCAAGATGCAAACCACAATGGGCCTTTCTTTCTTGGTAGGTTCCTTGAGTCCCTCCACTACTACTCAGCCATTTTTGACTCCCTTGAGGCAAGCCTTCCAAGAACAAGCCTTCAAAGGATGAAGATTGAGAGGCATCACTATGCTGAGGAGATTCGAAACATTATCGCGTTCGAGGGATCGAATAGAGTGGAGAGGCATGAGAGGGTGGATCAATGGAGGAGACAATTGGGAAGAGCTGGGTTTCAAGGGATGGGATTGAGTTGCATGAATCAAGCAAAAGTGATGGTTTCAAGGTATGGTTGTGATGGCTACACAATTGGTAGTGAAAAAGGTTGTTTGCTTCTTGGATGGAAAGGAAGGCCAATTATGCTTGCATCTACTTGGCAAGTGCACAATGTTTCTTCTAATTCATAGTGTTTTTTTGAAGTTTTTGTTTTGTTTTTTTGATCAATTCAAGAAACCTTCAATACACTCTCTGTTTCTTGAAACAAGTGTTAGAGAAATAATCTTGAAAAGTGTTTGTGATTTTGATATATTTGGCAAGAAATTCATTGTCCATGAATTGTCATTTTCACTAAACATCACATCCTAATTGTTTGTTGTATATTTGTTCCCTTTCTATCAAGCATCAAGAATCAAGTTTTTTTAAAAAGATTTGTCCATTCTATGTTAACGACTATTTTCGAAATATTATAAGATCGTTCCTTTAATATTAGTACAAATAATTAAAAATTTTAGTTTAAGTCAATTTTTCATTATATTATTCATTTGAAGATGAGAGAAAAATAATATAAAATATATCCTCTAAAACAAGCGAATTACATTTAAAAATTACCATACGATTTTTACTAAATTCAAAATATGTTCGTTTAATTTTTTAAAGTGTGCATATTTGAAATTAAAAATATATCTTCCCTCAAGTAAATTAAAATATTTTTTGAAAATAAATATTATAATTCATATCCCAGCATGTCCTATATTTACATGAATTAATGACGTACAAATTTATAAAGCTTGGTTTTGAGAATAAGATGAATGCAAGCGATTGCATATATATACATATAGTGAGATTATGATCTACACATATGGTTATGATCCATCAAAAACTAAAAATACAACCAAACCCAATATTAATATTAATCATTGAAATTCAAATATAGGTTCACCTAATTCATTTGCTAAAAAGTTCAATCAACCACCTAATTAATTGAGACAAATAGAAAGGTCTAGATTTAGCTTCATATGGATGGTGGGTTATAGGGATCATGGCTTTGGATAGGTTATGACCACAAATAGAAAAAAGAAGCATAAAAATGTAAACCTTTCACTAGAGCCACTTTTGTACATTAATAAATAAAAAAAGTAGGTTTATAACTTTGATTACTAAAGTAAGATTATATCCCGAAATTGAAATATCCATTCTTAGGTCTTGTTTAGCAACACTACTGAAAAATTGTGAAGAGACGGATGAAATTGTAAAACGTTGTTCAAAAAAACCAAATTTCGTGTAATAATATGTTCAGATACGGGATATCCATGGTAATATGGAGTATTAAAAAAAAGGTAACCAATTTATAATTGTATAGATTTCAATTAAGGAACATTTTTCAATTCTAACCCGGGCATAACCGGTTTTCTCCAATTTTTCCCAACCAATTTCTCAATCAAACCAAACCAACCGGTACAATTTTGCTTCACCTAGAAAACGATTATGCAAATTCACAAGTCAAACCATCAAAATAAACGTTTATCGAATATTTTTCTAACCCGGGCTTGACCGGCTTCGCCAATTATTTCCGACCAATTTCCCTATCGAACCAAACCAACCTGTCCGGTTTTTGCTTCACCAATATACAATTCAACCCATCAAAAATTTGTCCAACCAAAACTTGATCTTTTTATTATAAGGGTATAGATATTATAGGAGCACAAGTGCCCCTACTTCTGATATATATGTTTTACTACACACTATCTTTGGAGTATACAATTGAATGAATAAAATTTTAGATATAACAATGGCAATAACAGAACTTAGGGTTCATACTACACCACTATTTGGGCGCTTTCTGACCTTGTGGTTTGGCGGCGGCCGACATGACGCGCAGGCGACTGGCGATGTCCGTGAAGTTTGGCCGAACTGACGGATTCGGGGCCCAGCATTGCTCCATGAGCCGTCTCCACTCGTTGTCACAATAACTCGGGATGGTTGGCCTCAGAGTGTTGTTTACAATGCCTCCTGCATTTGGGTAAGACATATTTGAAAACCGACATTGTATTGATGTTGAGTTAAGTACTATTGATGAAAAGCAAACACGAAACTGTAGCCGCTAAATCTTAGTCATGCTATTAATCTCTACGAGCCTAGCTTCACCATAAGAAAGTAGAAAATGTAATGCATACATATAACGTATGTAGTATGTATGTAAGAGACCATAAAATTTTAGTCAAATCATTGGGACTTGAGTCAACCAATTAAATAATGTCATCTCGATAAATTTGTGTATCCATCGAGTAGTTGAGTTGGTGTATGTGATATCATTTAATTGATTGACTCACTCTAAGCTCTATACATATATATATATGAGTATCAAGAATCTAAACCAAGATTAATTTGACTCAGAAACAACCACCAATAACTTTTAGAACACCTCATTAGAATATTCAAATCCAACTGGACGCTACGCGCACACAAAGTTTATCGAGGTGGGCATGCGAGATATTTAATGAGATGTCATATTGTCATTGGTTAGTCTTAACCTAAGTCAAACATAAAACTTTTAGCTTAGATTCTTACATATAAATATGTAGAGCAACCACAAAATAAATCAACTGAATCAAACCGGATGCTCTGCGCCCACAAATTCATTGAGGTGAATATAAGTGATAATTAATGAGGTGTCATCCTCTCATTGGCTTTATCAACTCCCACCATATAACTCGCACAAGAACAGCGA